>KV751345.1:4039467-4054331 GCA_001698575.1 Mola mola
CCCCAGCCAGGAATGGCCAAGACATTATGTGCATATTTGTGTACTTATTTTAAGAATGACCTCCTGGTGGCCTTTCACATAGAATAACCTGATAACCGGATATTGTTATTACTGCATTACCTTGAGCTTTTTGTCAGTGGCTTTTCAACAGATGAGGCCTGACCATTGACAAAGACTCCATTCATGCCATTGTTATTATGTGTCTGCCCTGAGGATATGCCTCCCAGACACAGTCCACTCCCCATGTATACTGCTCACTTGCCTCTGTCAAACAGTCTCATGACATGAACAGTGCAATCATCACTAATACCACGATCAGACTAAATGACTTGCTATCTTAAGATCAGGAGTCCTGCAGTCATTTTCACTACAAACTAGATAACTGGCTAGTGATAGCCGTCACACACCATGATTCTTCACCAGAATAAACACGCCGGTTTGTCTGCTCTCGTCTACTTTTGGTCACGAAAACAGGGAAATGATGAGCAAAAGGCAAATAATTCCATAGGTGAATTTCAAAATGGACATCCTACTAAAACAAGTCCTATAGTTTTTTCAGAAACATGGGAAAGGAAAAAGAAAATATTTTGTGAAAGATTGGATTGGCACATGTGAGCAGCATGGTATCATACATTCAAAGAGATATGCCATGCCCTGTTTGTTAATGTTGTATTTCTCTTCTGGGTTTCAGCCTCAAACACTATTTCTGTCTATTATATCTATATTGCTATTGTTTCACCCTGTGTCCTGGTTGGCTGTAGTGGTTGCTGACTTGTCTACATATATAACCTGCTAGAAAACTGGTTTGTCAGCCACCCTTTCAGGTCACATCCGTGAAGAGGTCACAGTGATGGATGACTGCTGATCAAACGCGGAAATGGGGGTTTGTTGGCGAGCTTTAAAATTTGTCAGCGAGGACAAAATCCGCTCAGAAGTAGTGTGAACAAGGCTTAAGACATCACCTATTCTTTGCTAGCTGACTTGTTTAACACAATCATAGGGTCATGAATGTCCTTCAGACTAGTCTTATATACAAGCTCTGACTGTCTGCAGCACACATGATCAGCACTATGTTTTGGGCAGCTGATAGAAGCCTATACAAAATCAAGAATCAGTACATACTTTTTTATTAACTTGAATTAATGCAATTTTACATTTCATAAGATTTTAAAGGTAACCTTGGGAAATCGAGTCTCCATCGTCGGTTGTTTGGTGTGCATTAACATGTTACCTTGCACACAAACAGTCAGAATTCCAGGGTCGAAAAACTGTAGCTAAAAAGTATTGACAATAGCAAGTACATTATTTTCAAGTCACAAAGCTACAGTGCGATTCATTTTATTGCTGGGGAAAATACAGTTGTGTGACCCAACAGATAAAAACAAAAATAAAAGCAAGTTATGCATTTATACAAACTTGTTCCCTGGAAAGGAATTTTGCTTTGCAGTTCCAATGCCAGCAAACTTCAAAGATGGAGAAAATCCCTAAGAAATAATTATTCTTCAGCATCCTGTAAATTCAATTTATTCAGGAAAGAATCATCTCCAGCCATTGTTTTGTGAAACTGAGTAAGTTAAATTTAAATTAACCTTTGCTAATGCAATACTTCAAAAATTCACAAAAAAATATGCTGATTAAAATTGACTTGAGATGATGCAAAATGACGAGAAGTGTTAAATTTCAATTTACTGGGCACCACTGAGTGAATGCTTCAGCGTCCATTATAAGGGTAGTTGTAGTTTAACACTAGTTACACATTTCATTAAATATAAAATATATAATATATTGATATGCTTTGTTAATGATCCCTTTGGTCTGACTTACCAAGATTACTGTTTGCTGGTGACACAGGATTAGGCGACAGACTGGGTGAGCCTAAAATGTAGCAAAAACAGAGGAGTGGTTCATGATCCCAATGAAACATAGTCAAAACTATGCTTACATTGTGCCAACAGTGATTCACCTGTGTCCATGCTGTGGTTGAGCTGGTGATCATGTGTGTCCCCATCCTCACTCAGATAACCTGGCGGGGGAGTTTCTGTCATACAAAGAGAGGCATTAGGTTTGTGATCTCAGAATATCCAAGGTTCAACAAGGGTTTTTTTTTGTAAATTTTGCAACAGCATTATACCAAGAAAGCTTTTTTCAGCTTAAAGTAGTTAACTTAAAGTTCCCATTTGTTCTGCAAGTATCTCGGACAGAACCACTTTTGTCAGTCATCTCCAAATTAAGCACACACTAAATATAAAATCATGCACAGGAATAATTCTTTCTCTCACCAGGAATATAGTTACTGTGGGGCTCAATGCCAGTGGGGAAGTTTGTGTTTTCAGGGATGGATGGGCTGTAGTCATCCAACGGTGGAAATTCTGCTGGGATATCTGTATGCCGTGGCACTAGGACAGGAGGCAAAACTGGGGGCACATACATTCAATAAGGACTTGTTCAGTTCTGGATACCGTGTGGCAAAAGCATTATTTTAAATACAGTAATGTGGAACTCGAAAGTGCTTTCGTTGAAGGCTTCTGGACTTCTTTTTGGTTTTGAAGACGTTTCACCTCTCACCCGAAAGGCTTCTTCAGGCTTCTTAAGACTACCTCAACCTGGATGATTGAGAACCCACACAAACATAGTAACGTGGAACATTTAACTAAACTCACTTGGTGTCTCCACCCTCTGGTAATGGTAAGGGTTGACACAGACTTCATCCTTCTTGGTATGGAAGGCAAATTCACAGTGATCGACAGCCCTCAGCTCATGATGGGACTGCAAGTCTGGCCAGCGCCACAAGCGACAGTAGATGACATGAGGAAGACCTTTTCTATGGGAAACCTGGAGACGCCCATCCAGGGATCTGAAAAACACCACCAAAAAAACTGTAATGGGTCCAGTCTTGCTCATTAAATGTTGCTTGCACCGACTTATATGATTCTATATACATGTACATATAAATGTATATGTATATATACATATACATAGAAAAAAAAAAAAGTACAACCTAGTTCTTAAACGATCCACACTAACAGAGACCCAAAGCATTTGATTGACAGCAGACCAGTTCAGGGCACATTTTCCACTGCGTTTCTACACATCATTTGCTTTTCAATTGGTTATATTAAAATACTGAGTATGGAGAACAGTGTTTTATGCCAGCCATTCCCTCAGCCCTGCCCACAAAGCAGCACCAGTCAGGGAATGTTCAGCAGTCTGAACCACCCTGAAATGCAGACACCAAATACTATATAATCATTTAAGAATACAAACACGCTACATACAAAGTTTATGGAAAATCATATTACTAGTGTTTAACTGCAGGGGATGTTCACTATATTAAATTAAACAATGTTAAAGTGTGTTTTTAACCAAAGTAACAGTGGTAGCACAGACTGAGACTGTTTTGACAGACACATCACATGAATGATGAAACCTCCTTTCAACTGTTTTTATGGGAAGTGAAGGGGCCATATATACTAGTGATACACTCAAATGACTAAAAAAGGACTGCAGGACTAAAACGTATACTGGATACCTCCCCTCACATAGAGTCCACTGCGATGGCTTTCGTCCAGCTGAACTCAACAACAGTTCAGCTCACTGTTGAGCTGTCAGACAAGAAACATATGGTTCTCATTCTTTACCATGGCTTAGCTTCCTCTACAGATATATGACAGAGAACTTGGGGATTTAGAAAAACAAGACTTATTCTATTTTACTTTATATTTTTTGACTGTATGATTTAAATCTCAGAATAATACTGTGGGCAGAAAATGAAATTAAAATTTTAGCACAGACCTCGGTCATGTTTATTTGGCATTATGAAAAGCAGGAAGAGGAAGAAGATATGGTCACTGTTCTTGTCACAGCTGTAATCTAAATGACATGATTTGTGTTCTAAATCACATTTAGAGTTAATCTTTAGTAAAACAGGCAATCATTTATTCACAAATTGGGGTGACACTTCATTGACTAAGCAGGTGTGTCTTATCAGGATAAAGAACTAATCAACAAATCTTTCAAGATATGGTATATATATATTCCACAGTGGTTGTAATTGTTACACATTGAAGCCAGTTGACAGCCAAATCACACAGTGGATAACAACTTCAAAACACTGCAGTTTAAATGAACATGTTTTGACACAACTGTCTCCAAAATGAAGACATACTAGTATATCTCAAGCAAACATAGATTCTATATGGGGCCGAGATAAACGTTCTAGTAAAGTCTGAGCTCTTTGATGACTAGGTAGTTGAAAACATCTTAAAGACTACCACCACTGACTGTCATTCAAAGAATTCAGTTCAAGTGTTCAGACTACATCACTGAAAACCACAAAATGAATTAAGTCCTGTCTCATCTTCCAGCACTGCCTCCCACATATATATGGATATAGTTGTTGGGTAAGCCGAGAATAGTATTCAGTATCAATAACAGTATTGTCTCTGCCAAGTCCTGCCTTCCTGATTTATGCGAGGCGGGTGATGATCAGTTATTGTATCAGATATAGAGACAAATTAAATCGATCTTCTCACAGTTAACATAATGCAAATGTTTTAGTAGATGAGCATTTTCTACTAATTGAGTTTACGCTGGTCGCAACCACCTCAGGTGTTTGACCACTTTAAAAGCTGACAACCTCTTTTTCCTGAGTCCTCCATAGAGGAGGTGAGTATGGCAAAAAGTGGACCTACTGTAGTACAGAAGCTCTATATCCTGCTGATGACAGTTGTCATTCAGTAAACTAACAGTGCCTGAAGCCACAATGACTCAAAGATTGAACTATAGCTCAGAGGCCCAAAGCTTCCCTGGAGCCCAAAAGCACGTTTCCTTAAGACTAAGAAAGGGTTTTGAGTGTTGCTTAATACCCTCACACTGATTACAATACATTAGGTCTATAAATTAAAGAGTGAATATCCCTCTCTCCCAGTATGGGTGGGTGAATTGATTAGGATAATTATCGCAGCCATCCATGATGCACTTTTAGGAAAATTATTAAGATTGATGCATTTAATGACCTTTTACTTCAGTTTCCAAACTTCATATGACCTCATTAACTGGCAGATCTGTGCTATGTGAACATACCAATAGAGTGATGTCGCCACCTGAATGGTTAACTTTATATAGCTTCACCTTGAAGAACAAATTGTAGACTAGAGCGAACTCAGAGAGCACTGATCTCCATTTAGGCTTAACATTGTATGGAATTGAAAGCACATGTGTTGAAATTGGTCTTACACCATAATAGCAAAGAATCCTTTAAAAAATCTAATAAATTGTTCCTTAGGTTCTTTATCACCTCTCCCGGAAATTCCATCAAAATACATCTGTAACTTTTTGAGTCATCCTATTAACATAAAAATATAAACTCTGCTCCTTGGTGGACATATTAATAATTATACACGAGATTCATAGCTAGTGACCAGACAGATAAGGGGCTTGTGCTAAAAGGCAATATTGTATTTTAATGGTGAAAACTGAGAAACTGTTACATTATTTTATGGCCAGATTGCTCACACTTATTTGAAGGAATAAATACCAGTATCAGAAATACTCCCAATACCACCAAAAATGTCAGAATCGGCGACTGCTGACTCAATGGACTGTCTGATACTATAAAACTTTTTTTGCTGTTTAGGAGCGTCCAGTATCCGGCCATCTACCAGTCCGGAACCATAAATTCTTCTTCGCCACTCTGAAAGTGGACACTGGAAGTTGCCCTGTGCTATCATTAGTAACTACTGTTTTGAGGTATTTTACTCTCGATAATGCCTTCAGTAAGCAACATGCACAGCATGCAAGGCCGTACCTTCGCAGGGGGAACAAGTGTTACCAATTTCAACACAAGCAACCTTATAAAGCATTTGAAGATGCATCACGTGAATGAAAATATCACCAACACAAGTATGGGGAAGGAAAACAAACCTCAGTGTCAAACTGAGGAGGATACATTCTGAGCAAAATTCCCAATGACAGTAAAAAAAGTGACAAAGATAACTGAATTAATGGCTGAGTTCATTGTCCTGAATGATCAGCCCATCAGTTGTCGAAAACTTGGGATTTTGCCACTTAACTGAGCCCTTGGAGCCAATCTACTGCTCGCCATGTCACAAATACATCTCCGAAACTCCCAAAACTTTACGAGACTCTAAGGAAACACATATCACACAGGCTGAAAGACGTGCAGGTTGTCAGCTTTACTACACACATTTAGAGCTCTGAGTTTAACTGCACACTGGGTAGACACAGTGTCACCGTCAACATTTAGCCTTCAAAGAGTAGTGCTGCGAGCAAACAAGTTTCATGGGTCACGTCAAGGAGATGGTGATAAAGTGGAACATCCCAAAGTCCAATGTTCATGTTGGTTTGTCCAACATTACAGACATGAAAAAAGCCACAGACAATATATATATACTGCATATACACATACAAAAACACTGTATCAGTATCGGATGATACCCAAAGCCCAAGTATAGGAATCTGTATCGAGACTGAAAAAATTGGTATCAGAGCATCTCTGGTATGTTGAACAATGGGTAGAAAGCCAAATAAATGGACAAGTATAATTTGCCAGTAACAAGACATATTTCATACTGAATACTGCTATAGATTTCTATTTCTAATTCTCTCCTATACACGGTGTATCCTTGATGCCTTCCAGATAGAGTTATCATTGTGGTTTACAGATTTTATTTTCAGTAGGATTTTCTCATCTGGACAGAACAGAAGATGAAAATCAAGGCTTAAAAAAAAAAAAAAAGGCTCACGTACTGAAAGACTGCTGAGTGAACACAATGAACAAGTTAAAAAAAAAAAATCAACTGCAAAATATTTTAGATCAACGCCTAATCTAGTGAACACATTTCATCACTTGTTGACTCACTCACTCGCACCACTCAAAGTATGATTGCTTTGTTTACATGCACACAGCTGCATCGCAGCTTTTTTCACATCGGCAAACTAGGCCTCGACAGCTGGGTTTCCCATTTGGGGAATCCCGAACTGAGCTCTCGTTTCAACTTTCCAGGAGTGCACACAGCAGTCTAAACATCCTCTGTGAGTCAGTGCTCGGCTTCGCCAAAACAGCCCTTCCTCTGTTCCCCGCACGTGCGAACCCTTGGACACTTGTTTATGTAGGGCAAGACGTGACACAGCTCCCTGTCAGCTGGTGAAACTCGCTGACGCCGTTCGAAACCTGCAAGGGAACGTGAGAAACACTAACTACTCCTTTACGTCACATAGCGTTGAGCCTCCGAGTTTCCGTTGCTCCGCCGGTGATACTGGTAGAGCAATCTAACGACGGAAAATGACGTAACACGCTTACATGTACAGGCTGATGGGCAGAGGCGCATCTTCTTCACATAATGTTGTCTGAAATGCATAACAGTTTGCCATGTGTCGGTATTTCATACCAACGCAGTGTCACAAACGTGCGCCATAACATGTGAACAGGCAGGGTGAACAGGTTAAGTTTGCGCTGACCACCAAATGTTAGCTGCACGGTGGCAGCTCATGCTAAAGCTAACTATACAATCAAAACACACTGGCTCACGCCTGAGTTGCTAAACCCTTCAAAAATAAATTACACAAAAAAATTCAGGAGTAACGGCTATTTGTCAAAAAGGACAACTGCTTCGCTGGCGAAGCGCGACCTCAGTCTAACGGCGAGGTTTTTAATATTAGTTCGAGCTAACCAGCAAGCCACCCGGCTAACGTTAGCTGTCATTTACCCGAGCTGGGCAGCCAGCGAGGCTAACCGAGGGGCAGCTCGTCTCCTTACCGGGGTATTGTTAAACATTTCGTGCTGACGTTCTGTGTTGTGATGGCTTTCTCCAACTCGTCCAACTGTCCCGTCTTTTTCAACTTCTTCACGAGACTTTTGACAGCCTTTTCGCACCATTTCTCCTCCTGCCCGTTCTGCTCTCCCTTCTTCCAGCCAAGGAGCCTCTTGACGATTGGAGGCGTGAACGGTAGTATGGACATTTCAAGCTGGGATTTATGCCACCGGTCTGATTTGATTCTGATTGCGAGCAGAACTCCTTGTCGTCCCCCTTTAACAGCGGCTGCGTCTGCTTGGGAGCTCCGCTGGCCAAGCTGCCGGACAGACGAGTGGCTGGTCGCTGCCGAGGCAGCAGCGGCTCGCGTCGCAGGATCACTCTGAGCAAGTTGTGCGTGTGTCGGTGACGAGCAGCTCCCCAGCCGGCCGGACCGTCTCTCCGCTCCTCCCCCCCCTGCTGCTCCGCCAGCTGCTCCCTCCTCCACCTGCACGGAGCGAGGCTGTAGGACAGACTCAGCCCCCCCACACGTTACAGTACCACCACCAAATCAAAGCTTTACACAGGGAGGAGACGCTCCAACAACGCAAGTCTTTCAGCTCGAACTTCAAACAAAAAATCTGCATAGAGGGAAAAAAACCCCCACAAGTTTACTCTTAATATCTTAAATTTAAGATGCAGCACATGTTTGGATATAATGTTTCAGTTATCTTCTCGTACAAAATCAAGAGGAAAAAGAAATTGGGGGGCGCAAAAAAGATTTGGCATCTTCTGACACTGAAAAGTGATCCAACTTTTGCATTTACTGTGTCCCTGGTGAGAAAAACCTGTAGGAGTACTCCACTCATAAGAGAGATTTTATTTCACCTCAGGTGCATCCTCCCAGGAAGGGAAGACGGCGAGGCCACTGTTCATTCAGTGGTATTTCAAGCTTTATGGTGTTATTGATGAGGGCACTGCTGGCTGCTTCCTCCAGTCAGAAGTGTGCCTACATTAAAAATATCCCAGTCCAGGACCAGCCCCTTCTCCCTCTGTCTATTTATAACCTCCACCAACCGCTGCTATCTATTTTTAAACAAGTATGTGGCGTGCCTTCTTGCTTCTTTCTTCTTAAATAAATATAAGAAATATCTTTGCAGTGACACCCCTGCAGAATAGGATCAAACAAGAATTCAGAGCTCCTCCAGCAGTTCCAAAAAGTATGCAAGAGCCCATTGCTGAACACTAAAACCAGCCAAACGGGCCTGCGTCTAACATTACGTTTCATATGGTTTCATCAGCCACTTATTTTATGGAGCGAGTGATTAAATGATTAATCAGCTTTACAAATTAAATGCAAGGCAGTCTGACTGCCCAAAGCTATTCCGTTAACAATCACATAACACAAAAAAATGGTCACACGTCCCATCGATTAATCCTCTGTATCAGCTCCAATTCTGTGTTTTATTGATCTCACACAATCCAAACTATTTGTCAGTCTGTTCTCAGCGGAGGAGCTCAGTTGTTGCGTGTAACGTATAAACTCTTAACAGAGAGTGTGGCTGAGAGGTTTGTGTGCATATGTGACCCGTCTGTTCAAATAACGTTTACTCAATATTTAAAACGTTGAGGCCGCGGAAACAGCATTGCTTCCTTGTGTACTCCAATGGTCTGCTTCAGGGCATCTGGCCTGCCAGGGTGCCTGAGCTGGACAGCTGGCGTGGAGACTTTTTGTGTCCCTGCACGTGTGTGTGTGTGTGTGTGTGTGTGTGTGTGTGTGTGTGAGAGAGAGAGAGAGAGAGAAGTAGTATGAGTCAGACAGGGAGGGGGGCAGATGGGCCGCTGCAGGCAGGACAAGGTGTTGGGGACGGAGTGAAGGATGATTTGGGACAAAAGGCTTGACGGCTGGCTGAATAAGCAATGATGGCAGACAATCTGATGGATAACAATTGCATTGTGATGGAGCACTCAGGGGTTACGTGGGAAACCAACGGGATGTTTTGCAGTGGCCTGATCAACTGGGCTGCTGTCACAACCATATTTAGACAAGCAAGGGGTAGCAATTAGAGTGAATATACATTTTAGTGTGACTATAGGGGCAAATTGGGACATTTCTCATTTTGTCCCAGTCCCACTATTAATAAACATATAGGAGACAAGATACACAAATACACATGCTATAGAACCAATGATGGCTTCCAGCACTTACGATGAAGAACAAAATCAGGGGAGCTCACATTCACACTCCTCAAACCTGTAATTGCCTCTGTAGCTAATTGCAGTGTGTTTGAATCAGGCATGGCTGCTCATCACACATCCAAACAGGTGGGGTCCAGTCTTCCCTGCAATCTCTGCCTTTGATTTTAATGCCTCTTAAGGCAGAAGGGACCTCCCCCCTTTCCTTCCTCCTTCTGGGCTGAACTGAAGAGACTTCTTGTTGTGGCTTGAGACTCACAGAGGTGAGACACGACACGTCCGCTCTGCAAGCAGTCCCTTACTCCTTCATGTGTTTATTGAGTTTCTAACATAGCAGGAGGATCCCTCCAACTATCTGGACTCTCTATACCAAAATCCACTCATCTACAACCTGTGTGTAGCATTTAGTAAGTCAGAAGTTTAAATACACTTGCTTAGTATTTGGTAGCATTGCTTTTTATTGTTTAGCTTCAGGTCGAATGGGTTGATGTCCTTCCTCCTCACAATAAGCAGCTGGAGCTGTGGCCCAATTCTTTTGATAGAACTGACGTATCTGAGGTTTGTGTGACTCCTTGTTTACACAAAAATTTTCTGTTCTTCCCACCAATTTCCTACTGGATGAGGTCAGTGTTTTGTGATAGACACTCCAGTGCCTTGATTTTGTTTCCGTGAGCCGCTTGGCCACAGTTTTCGAAGTATGCCTGGGGTCCATGTCCACTTGGAAGACCCATTTGTGAACCACATGCTAATTCCTGGCTGATGTCTGGGCATGCTGCTTCAACATTTCCACATAAGTTAGCCTCTTCTGGGCTTTGTTTAGTGCACCAGAGTCAGACCAGAGGAAGTTGCTCTATAAAGTTTTCCTCCCTGTGCAGCTACAGAAACAAACACTGAATGGTTTGGGGCAGTGTGACTTTTTTCCATACTGACCGGCTTTTAAAAATATTTCCTTTGGGACTAATTTAGAACACTCTAGGAAAACAACAAGCAAGTTATTTCCTTTATCAGTTTGATTGTTGCATGGTCCCATAGCGTTTATAGTTTTGTTTCATTGTTTGTTCAGATGAACAATGTATGCACAGGCATTTGGAAATTGTTCCCAAAAGATAAGACTGTTAAAGTTTGCATGATTTTTTTTTTTTTTCTATCAGGTGTTGTGTGATTTCTTTAAAGTGTGTAGGCCTCAGAAGACATCATCTGGGACAACAGTTGATTTATGTCAGTTAGCCTGTGTAAGCCATGACATGATTCATGGAGTTTGATTGAAATGATGATTTATGCTTAAAGGCAATGTCAGCTGTAGGATACGGGAACCTCTAAACCCACTGGAATTGTGACACTGTGAATTATAATTGAAATAATCTGTCTGTAAAAAAAAACACTTTTTGAACGTCTCATATCTTATTTCAACTGCATTAATTACTTACTATCATTTCTGGAATTTTCAAAACCTCCTAAAAAAACCAACAACAACAACTCCCAAGCCTTTTCTAAATAGTAACTATTACATCCTGAAGTCGTTGCGTTAAGTTGAATACAAGAACAAACAAATAGGTGACATATTGCCACCTAGTGGCTATAGTCATCACTGCAGCATTTGACGGCGTATATCCATGTGCTTCAGCACCGCGCTGGTTTCTGAGGAAAATGTTTTCTTTAGCAAATCCTATCCCCCTATCCTAAATGTCTACAAGATTAAAAAAAAATAAAATCTTTAGGAGAGTTTCCACAAAAGAAATTTGACATGTCCCGGTAGGAAAGCACAGGTATGAGGAATAAATTGAATAATGGATACATGTAATTGAGGTGCTTTAGTTTTAGGGTCATGTACTCTGCACAGCCACTCTCACTCTCACACTGTTATTGCTTAGTGCAATAGTGGAAAAAAGTACTTGGCTCTTGTATTTTGGTAAAAGTAGTGCTAATACAGTGTAGTTCAGACCTACACTCACATTTTTACTGACGTATGAGCATCAAATGCAGAATGGCCCAATTCAGCATAATATTTTTATTATCAGATCATAATTTTTTTTGAAACATTAGTAAAGGAGCAAAAAATTCAATATTGTAGTTCAAACACTTACAAATTGAATATAGTTTCTAAGTTTGGGTTTATGTGCAATAGAACATTTCTTTGTTTGTGTGACGGGTGCATTTGTTTATTATTGTGTTTTGTTTTGTTTTGTTTTTCCTTTTTTTTGCCTGTGGCTAAGTAGAGTTAGGAATCACTGTGATTATAATTCATTTGTGAATCTGTGCTATTGATTTATACGCTATTTCCTAAACACAATTTACATGTTTATCATGAACAATGGCCCATAACAGCATTAAGTTGATTCAGAGGCTTTGCCAAATATCTCCTCATCTATATGGATGGAATGCAGCGCTTAGCCATGATTCATTAATTTCACCTCCAGGCTAAAACGGCTCCCTGTGCAGCCTGTACCTCAGATACATGGCCCTCTGCTTACAAAGGATCTTCCCCCCTCTGAATCTATTTTATGGATAGATGTTGATACTGACAAATTGACTGATTTTTTTTTTTTTTTTTTTTATCATTTTGGTCCCTTTTAGGATCACAGAAAGGAGCAATTTTTGAAAGAAAAACAAATTTCCTCTGACTGATTACAGAACTTCAGGGTTTTCTATTGAAATCACAGATCAGGTTTTCATCTTTTCCTCCACAAAGCTTGTGAAACTTGTCATTTTCTGATATCTGGTAAATAAACGCTCTCAATCACTCACCACCACCAAAACTAATGATTGTGAAATTAGTTTCAGAGCAATCAGGAGCTCCCCTGCTAAGACCCACTGTATCCATATGCATGAAATTGCTTGCGCTAATACGTGCTATGAATCGTGGGTAATGCAGTGAATAATTCTGACTGCATGCAATAATGCTACAGTATCTTCTATTAGATCGGGGACTGTTGTGAAGCTGAAGCCCGGTGGCAATATGCTTGTAAATTGCCATGTATGGATAATTAAGCATTACACTTGAACATTAAAAGTTGCTTATTTCAGAGAGCTGCAGGCACTGGAGTGCTCTTACTGGACTCATCACTTTTTTTGGTGTTTTCCTGTTGTATGTTTTCATTGGCGTTCATATGTGAGCAATTGGACACTTTTTGGTTGTTAACTGTATTCAGAAAATGGCTTTTCATTAGTGTGACCATTTTTAGAACAGTAATCTTTGTGAAAATCTTTATGTATACATATAGATATTGTCAGAAAAATGTATTTACGTGTAACGAAGCCTCTTCATTACCGTTTTGTGTTAGTGTTTTTTAGGAGAATTTACCCATGTAAATAAAGCCTTCTTCTTTAAATTGCTGCCTCTCAGCCGATTGATGGAGGGCTTTACGTGTGAAGACAAACACACTTAAATCTGACTAGCTGGTTTCCTCATTGTGCGCCCGCTGTGGTGTAACCTTTGACAAAATGACGGATTGAATGTGGTTTTGTTTGAATGTGCAACAAGATCACGCGCTTGTGCTCAGTCCACTCACCTCTGTGTCTCCTGACACAGACACGCCTGAGCCATGTGATACTCACTGTAGGGGTGGTAGTGTTCTTTGATTTGCCATGTGTAACATAAATTAAGAGCAGACTAGTTAATATAATTGTGTTTTGATGTGAGGGGGAGGTCAGATTTCCCTGTAGTTGGAGGATGAGTTTGGGGCTAGTGCTTGGCAGCAGAAGGCAGACCAAGTGTTCACCAAGTGTCATTGCTGTCAGGACCACATGCTCCCGGTGGGCCACAGTATTTTAATGTGGTTAAGGATGTACCGTCTTCATTGTGATGGACTGATTACTGTCTTCATTGTGGAAAACACAAACATCTGGTTGGTCTACGCCCCCCGTCTGCCTCAAGCCTCCTACACAAGCACTTAATGGATACTGAAAAGGTAACTTAATGAACAGGATCGCAGGATTTATGCATTTTAACATCACAGTTATCTTGAAAACCTGTATAGCGTGAGCCTATTGTTCCGTTACTTATCTAAACATTTCATTAGGTAAGACATTTGTGATTATTGGCGCATACATGTTCATAATAACTGAGATATTTTTGTCTGATGTGCATTTTTGTCTCTTCCCAATTTTGTGGAATCACTGGGAGCATTTAAGTACAAACCTGAGCACTGTGTATTGAACAGGTACAACTTTTTTTCCCCCCCATAATGAGGACATCATATGGGGAAAATTGGTTTATTTTTCTTTTTAACACAATAAAGTCACCGGTATGTAACAAGGCAAATGCTTCTTCTTCTTCTAGTCATCTCATCTGTTCCACCGCTGTCCGACTTCCAGATATTGATGTAGAGTTACGTATTGTAGAGCATAAATTGGCCTCTTATTTTCTCGTTAGATGCTTCACGTTAATATAACAATAATTTCTGTGCCACTCATTACATGCGTAACACGCAATTCTGTAACAGTGACAAAACACTGCCATGAAGCTGGTGATCAGGTTTCAGTCAGTCAGTCATACAGACCACAGGACACCGTGACAAAACACACAATAATGTCAAGTGTCACTTCAGCGAAAAGACATGAAAACAAACCCATCAAACAACACTTTGACGAGGAAATTGTCCCTAAACAAATCTAGACCTGACTGAGGTGATTTGGGAGGTGTGCGCTGATGCACGTGCCGACCGACCTTTGCATGAGCTTTATGACAGCGTGATAAAAATTTTCATCTGAATGAGTGAACAATTATTTGTCATGGTTTTTTATTAGCAGTGTCTGCCCTGCGTCGTTAACATTATGCTGCATGTTCTGCTTTCTTTGTCACCCTACAACTTATGTGTTGCTTGTGCGTGCAACCGTTGCTGTGATCTCATCTTTTTTTCTTTTTCTTTGCTTTGGTCCAGTGCTTGTCCTGAAAAAACATCATTTTTTTCTGGCAAG
>KV751345.1:4062489-4073370 GCA_001698575.1 Mola mola
ATCGGAGTGGAGTCTTTGCTGCATAGCAAAGCGATCTGCCGCTGGCTCTGTTTGAAAGTAGCAGCTGCCACAAAGGTGCTACTCCACTTAGCTGCTAAGAAGACACAAGTCTAGCTCGTGATAATGTTTCAGTTTTTAGGAATTATGAAAACCTTCCCTCATGTCATGCAGACCTGTGATGCCCACTGTGATTTGGGTAGGAACTTGATACAGCGGCTCTGCTCTCTGGTCGCTACCTGCACAAGATGGCAGCGCTGTTATTGGTGGACATCTCGGCTTTATTTTTTCACATAATGAGAGGAAGTGGTAATGCATTGTCATCTATATTGACCTCAAAGATGTCACCTTTTGTTTTCTTGTTTCCTCTCCTGTGTGGTAGCGCTAAAAATGTTGAAATAGTTCAGACTGATGCAGCCAGTAAATGAACAAAAACCAGAAAATATTGCTCAATCTACCTCACTTCATTGACACATTCATGTCAGGTAAGATGACAGACATCACTGTAAATGGACTCCTCTCCTCACACCTCTTTCACTTCATTAAACCTTATACCCCACCTCATGCTTTACGCTCTCAGAATACACTGCTCTCATCCGTGCCTAGAGTTAAGATGACGTCAGCTGGCTGACCTCCTTGCTGACATCAGACGGACTCGGGGCCTTTCATTCTGAAATTAAAACTTTTACTTGCCACAACTTTCAGTCAGTAACGTATTAGATCACTTTAGCCCCTAGATCACTTTGGTAAGGGGATGTTTGTCGCATCAGAACACAAATTTTTTTTTTTGTCACTCTATCTACTGTTCCTATAGCGTCTAGTATAGGGCGGAGCCTGTGTGGGATGGAATAAAAGGTTGCCTTATTGTAACCCCTTGCTGTCTAACCACAGATAGAGCCTTCTACTAGTTGACAAGATGGTCAGTCATGTGTACACGCCCTTGTGGTTGGGAGAAAGTAGCACCTATAACGTCCAGTTAGAGGGCTCCGTCTGTGCTTATAGAGCAAGGGTTACAATAACATAACCTTTTGTTGCCTGGTGTGACACTGATGCTGTTGCCGCTGCCACTGTAGCTATTGAAACAGCTACAGCCCTTCTGAAAGTGATGACCTGCGTGTGATTGCTTGGATATGCAAACTCAAAGATCATGAAAATCTGTTCATAAAGCAGCACTTACATGTGTCAACTGAAGCTGAACTCTTATTCAAATTCATTCACTCACGCTCATGAAATAAGTGTCGTTACCTCACCCGCCCATCAAACAGCATGCTTACTATGGCATTCAGAACTTCTTTCAGGCTAAATGACATAATTTGAGTCGAGCGGAAGTGTTCTTTGCAATGTATTTAATTTCAATGACAATGCGTCTTTACTTCTTTCTCGATATCTGTGGACATTTAAAGACATTAGCTGGTAACAAAGGTGGCCCTGTGGAGAAACCATTCCCAAAAATCTGAAGGCACAACGTTTATACAATATATAAATGGTGCTGGGCGGTGCAACCGTCAAACTGCCAAACAAAGGAAAACGCCTCTTCTGTCTCTTACAGTTGAATGTAGTTTGGCAGGAACAGTAAAAGTCATTGTCCATTTCCAAGCTTTTCGAATATAATGCTAACTTTGTGTCTGTGAACTTCTGACCGACTGAAATTGTGATGTTGTGAATTGTAAGTGACAAAATCTTGTCATGCACACAGTAGATTTGACCGACTCAGTCAAAACATATTGGTGACACCTATCAAAACTGCCTACGTTTAACAGAATCCATACTCTTAAACAGTATTCTGCAATTTGCAGTTTCAGTTGTTACATTCTCCCCCTGACAGTTGCTGGAGAAACAGCGCTGTATAGATAATAACGTGCAGTAATAATGTCAGTGAAATGCCACGGCATGCAAAGTACGTCGATGTCGGCCGTCAAACGCCGACGCCGAGCTCGAGAGGGAGAGCGAGGTCATAGACTGAAGCATACTGCGAACCCCGATACAGACAACACAAACAAGAGGTAGGAAATAAAGAAAGTTAACTTGAGTGTGTTCACTTGTGCACATACGAACAAGGATGGAGGAGTGCTGTGTTTAGGGCCTGAAGGCTTGTTTAGCTGAGCTCAGTGATAGCAAACCTCATGACAGAAGGTCTGGCATTGTTTGTGTGCCCGGGCTGCTCTGGAGCCAGACGGTCTGCCGGCCGCCAGCTTTGCTCGCTTATAACGGCTGAGAACATCCGATCCCCTTGGAGAGGAATGGGGGGGGGGCGGGGGCGTGCACTGCTTGCCACTTTCCTGTCTGTCTTTATCTCTCTCTGCTCTTTAGACGAGGAACAAGCATTAGCCAGGTCATCAGCTGGTATGTATATTATGCATGTGTGTAAGTGCAAGTGTGTGTGTGATAGAGACAACCAGTAAGAGGTTAGATGGAGAAGAGTTGGATAAAGGGACTCAAAGCACAAATGGAAAGTTTCATCCATGAGGGCCCCGAACACACACACACACACACACACACACACACACACACACATACAGAAAACAACTTGAGGAGATTCTTCTTAAATTTAATCAGGCTGGTCACTGAAAAACGTTCCACTGCGGGTAATCGACGGACGTCTCGGTGTCAAACCATTTCATTGATGAGCATGGCCCCTTTTATCCAGTTCACTCCCACTAATTCATCTATCACAGTGAGAGAAGTCTGAAGCTTTGTGGTCTGACAGAAACAAATGACCTCTAATCACCACCAAACACTTACGTTCAGCCATGACAGAACACTTCCACTCCCTGCTTCTTGTGCCTATCCAACCAACCCCTTCATGGAATCTCCAGGCCCCCGAGGAACGTTGGCCGTTCTTGAAAAGCAAAATTTAAAAAAAGAAAAGAAATGGAACATTTTTATGTTTTTGAATTGCATAACTTCTGGGTAGAGTATCCCCCCCCCAAAGTGTCTAGAAATAGTAAGTTCTCATTCTCGGTGCGTAGCGTAAGGCGGAAAACAAACAAGCTGCTGGGAAGGTGAACGAGAATTACCTCTGCTGCCCATGAGTCAGTGTGGGAACAGGTAGCCAACTCCATGACCTCATGGAAACAAGCGACAGGACAAACTCTCCCAGAGTACAGACTCGCGTGCGGGGAGATGGAAAGGGAAAACCTGAAGATAATGGAGGATTACGGTAATGTAGTTACCTACAGTCAGGATTAAAGCCAGGAACACTTTATGTCAAAATAAGCAGAAATACAAAGGAATGAGAGAATCAGATTCCTTTTTACTGAAAGGACAGAAAGAACTCACAATGGTAGTTTTTTGGTTTAAAACTCTGGACAACCACAGGACTTGATGCTTAATGTTTGTATATGTTATTGTTTTGGGTTTCACAGCTTTTTACAGTTCTTCACTCTTGATTGGCTCTCAATGCTCTCGTTGTTTTTAGAATCAACAGGCAGCTGTAGAAGACATGAAACCTACAATACTGTGCCAGGTTTGAATGAGATATTTATAAAGATGGGGATGGTGAATATGACACTCATCTGGTGGTCAGGTGGCCCGGCTGATTTTCCATAACCGTTCGTTTTCAACCCAACAACCTAATAAGGTGATTATATGTGAGGGTAAATTACCTGCTCGACACGGAACAAGTTATCAACCAACTGTTGAACGGAAATATTTCTGCCAGGAGTTTACAGAGAAATACGGCTAAAAATGTATAAATATTGGGCGTGTGCATAAAGATAGACATGAAAGCCACCTAGAAGTGAAGCCAAAGCCTCTTGGTTGCCCCCTGGTGGCTGGTTCCAGTATAGGTCCTCAGCTCCTCCTCCTGCATTAGGTAGGGCCAAATTAAAAACTCAAAGTACTCCTCAAATCAATTTTTACAAAAGCTGAAAAAAAAGGTAGTTCTTATCCCGCTGGTGTATGTTTGTGTTGATTTTTTCCTGATCAGCTCAATTTAAATTAGTTATTAGATGCTATGACGAGAGGGCAGACGGGTGTATGGCTGAGAACTGCTACTGCCTCCGGCTGCTAGTGTGCAGACTTGGGCTCCAAGTAACAAGATGGCAGTGCAACATATCGCTGATGATTCGGCGTCATTTTTGTACAGTGGGAAGAAGTGGCGACACATCATCCATCTTTCTTTATGTCAGTGAGGTTGACAGAAACAAATCAAACAAAACGTATCTGTTTACAAACAGGTTCAGCACAACTTGGTAAGGTCATAATAATAAGACAAGTTGTGTTAATTGCTCGTTCCCCTCCAAATAGCAAATTATTCTATTTTTCTGAAGGTAAGTACCACGTTATAAATTGCAGGTACTATGCAGCACAATCTGTCACACTACATTGCACTTAAGGAATTTCATTTTGACATGTTTTAAATAAATCCAAATTGAACATATAAATGTTGCATATTTAAAGGGCAGTTCATGTTCTATAAAAGACAAATGTTTGTTTGAATGTTCACTTCCTTCTTTCTGATTAACCGATGACTCTTTGTTGCTTAGTTTTAAATCTTTAAGAGTCCTCAGTTTGCCTGCGTGCTGGAAACGGTGCACAATCATCTGCTGCCCAGATCCCTCCGTGTGTGTCCAGTAGCAGGCTCTGCGCTACACACTTACAACACAACACGGGACACGGCCCAAACACTGCTGCACATCTGGGGCCTCAGCTGGCCACCAGCCACAGGTAGTCCCTTCTTCTGCTCTCCTGGTGTACATTACAGCTCACTGTAAACATTTCCAACCTACAGTTGTAACTACAACAGATACGGATGTTCTTCGTGGGCAGAGATCAAATAAAGGATACACATAGCAATGCCTCTGTGAGAATCCTACTTTGTTGGAGGGTTTGTTTAAAGCAAGAAAAATAATGATCTCTGGCATATCTTGATGTCTGTCAGCTACCATGTCAGCGTGAAATACCACACAGAGATTGAAGTCAACAGTGGTGTGGTGACATGGCATTAGTCGCCCTATGTAGCTCAGCGATCTGATAGCTGAATAAATGCTCCAGTGTGGGTTGTTCATCGTCACGATCAAATGATCGCACCGTAGACTGTGACTTTGTCCCAGCTCTGTGTAACTGTGGGAACAAACTAAATATCAGCCCTTAAATCAGCATGAAGATCAAGCAGCACATTTGTGCACATCTCAAACAGAAAAATGAAAGTACTGTGGTGTGTCACAAGTGCTGAGGGTGATTCATGTCTCAGTAGTAAAAGCATGAAATTCTTCCTCAAGTTTATTCATAACATGAGAATGGCTGTCACATTTTATTTAAAATACAAAACTAAAATTTCTCATGCTGTTAGTGGTTGCAGATCTGTATTAAGTTTCTCTTAGCCCAGTCCTCCTTATATCCAAAAAGTCCAGTCTGCTCTGGCTCGTCATCCTCGCACCATCTTTCTGGGCTCAGTAGAAGTAAAATGTACAATTTTTTTTTTTTTGCTTTCCTGCTGTTATTGGGACATTTTGATCACAAATAGTGTTAATCCACTGGGTAATGACATCCACAGGTCGGTAGGTCTTGCAGCCAACAAGAGAACAGTTCATACAGTTCATACTGGCCCTCATCCGTTGGAAAATATATGGTGGTTTTGCACTTGTGATGTGCTTGTGATGTGAGTAAATCACAAAGGTAAAGGCCGGACTCCTGGAGAGGCTCTGAGTGTGTTTAAGTATATCAAAGGCCAAAAGGTTGCATATTGTGTGCGCACATTATCATTAAAAAAGCTCAGCTTCATGTTGCTTTTAAGTGAGTTAGGTCAACAAACAGACGCAGATGTAAACATGGCCAAAACACTTCCTATTTATGATTGATTGTCGATCAGCTTGTGAACTAAGGGTCGCTCGCTCTCGTTCGCTCTCTGTCCTGTCCTTTCTAGGCCGGTTCAAGTGTTGGTGCTTTGATGGCACTGATCTGCTTCACAACAGGTGCAACATGTGACCCTTCTGAGGACCAGTTTGTTTGTCCACAGCCATAAGAGCCGACGCCACTTTTGGTCTGGTTGCACTCTCCGGCTAATAATGTTTCATTCTCTTTAATTCCTCCGTGGATGAGTCGACGACACGCTACACAAGCCCGGTAAATAAAAAGCAGCTGTCATAAGCTTTTACTTGGTCCGCGGTCATGATAACCCCGCCCCCCAGCACCTGGCGAAAGCGGTGCTTTGTTCTAGACAAGCAACGTCTCCATGCTACACTGGAACCAAGACTTGTTTGCCTGTCAAAGAACCGATTCCGGAACAGACACTGGCTCCAAAATCTCCCTGGAACTGGCTTGGAAATGACGAGTATGTAAAAGGTTTTTTTTTATTTTTTACTACTTTCCTATACAGCCTCAGCATCAAATGACATGACATTAGTGTAAATAACAGGCAAACTGACTGTTTTATAGTCTTCAGTCTGCAGTCTTCCCCCTACAGACAGACACAGACAGACTGCTTCCCCAATTATACATGATGACAATATATTTATTGGGAAGCTGAAAAACGAAGAGCGTTTTCATATCTGCGGTATGTCTAACACTGAAGTTTTTGTACCCGAACACCTAAATTATCTCTTTTATGCATTGCGGAAGGAGTCATTTCTGTCCCCCAGCCTTTTCCCCTCTCTTCATCTTCCTGTCTAACTGAACCAGGTCTGACAAGTTCTCCTGAACTGTTGGAGGGAGACCCAACAAAAGAGCCCTTGTTTGAGACGCACTTTGATATTAAAAACTGTGCCGGGGAGGGATGTTAGAGCAGAGAGGGAAAAGGAGGCGCCAAGATGGAGAGATGAAAGGGATGAAAACAAACTCCTACTGTCTCCTAAGCCCATGTCTGTAGGTGTAACCCCATAATGGACTCACAAATATTTATCCAGGCAAAACAAAATAAAACAGCTCTTTGACTCGTTGCGTAGTAAGTCTGATCAGCCTCCACCAGTGTGTCTCAAGCTCGTCCTGCCATAACAACCACCTGCCTATTCTCTCGCATTCTCTCACACAGTGATCGCATTGACACCGGGGGCCTCTATTTAGATGTGAGCGGGCCTCCGAGGCTGGACCGAGGCCAGTGCCAGAGAGAAGAAATCCCCTGATACTGTACCTCCCCGACTGAGGCCGTGCCAAAGACCTGAAAAGCTAGAAGATGCCTAGGTGTACCTAAAAACGTGCACGGGCCAGCAAAAACAAACCAAGAACCAACTCTGCCTTAACCTCAATTTAAACCTAGAGTTGAGGGGGAGGGGTTTAAGGCTGCGTCCTGGGGACGAAGCAGACGTCCGCGTGAAGTTAGTCCCACGCACACACTTAGCTCAGTCATACTCAGGTGTCTCTCTTGCATTCGAAGTCTGCTCAGGGGCACAGAAGGAATGAATGGCAGCAACAGAGATAAATGTGTACGCTCTCCAGGCAGAAGTGACAAGCCGCAGCACGCTGGCCACTCAGGAAGAATGAAGAATCAAGTGTAATGAGGATTTTCTTTCTCTCTCTGCTTGTGAGGCGCCTGCTATTATCCTCAGTTTGAGTAGCCCTGAGGGCAGTTATTAGAGCATTTATATTAATTCCTCAGAATTGCTTCATTTCGTTCACACGGGCCAAATTAAAAAAAATGGTCTCAAGAAATTAGGGGAATACTGGTGAGGAGATGGGCTCAGTGAGGGCCTGCAGTGCTCCATGTGTTTAGGCATCCCAACAACAATAACATTTCTGCTCGTCTGGTGCACCGGGTCAGGCCCATCAGCCCCGACAGACCGCAGCCACAGGCGAGGGAGACGGGCGTTCACATAAATCCGCACAGGATCCTGTGCGATAACAGAGTAGGCTCACCTGGCTCCCTTCCACTGCTAGGAGCCAGAGAGAGCTGGCAGCGCAGAGGGAAGACTTATCTGAAAATGAATGCGTGTCATACGCAGGCATTTGATCTATGTGATTAATTTCAACGCAGAACATAAATATCCATGTAGGGGCAACAAAACAGAGCCCTGGGAGGAGAGAAAGATGGAGAGGCTTGGATTTTAACCAGTCAATAACTTGTTCTGCTGCAGAAAATGTGTACAGCACATGCAGTGCTGGAAGTTCAATTTAAGTTTTTCTACTTAAATGTTGGTTTATGTTTTATTCCACATATAAATGCTGCACTTCTTTTTCCATTGTTTGATAGCTGTGTTCACCAGATAGTTTTAGAGTTAGATTTTACATTAGAAGGAAAAAAACGCAGTAACCTTATAAATCTTAAAGTGTTTCCCATCCATTTTGCCATAAACTAACATTCAGGTTTCGTTTCCGATTTAACACATCCACTAAAAACTGATCTCCTCTCTAAACTCGGGTGATTTCATGTTTACACGATTGTAAGCATTTCACAAAAGAACAGACTAGACAAACAGAGGAATGTATCTGTGTGTGCACCAGATAATCATCTCATGTGTGCAGATTTCATTAAACTTTTATGCTCCCTGAACTTGAAGACAAACTTAGTTCACTTTGAATCACTGAAAATGATTAACAAAACTCTGGACACCTACAACAGCTGCAACAGTAGCTCATAGTTTGATGCATCAGCACATTACATTTTTCTAAAAGGGATGCCCAGTTTGGGTGAGGGACTCGTAACAGACTGTTTTTACATCGTTGTATACTTTTACTTAAATAAAGGATCTAAATGCCCCTTCCACTGAGAAAATGTCTCCGCTCTTGTTTGCTTTCCAAATCCTCCGTTCCACGTCTCTCTCCCTCCCTGCACCTCCCCTCTGCTCCCTTACAGCCAGGTGCTGACAGAAGTTAGCATTCACAATCTTTTTGTTAAGGTTTTAACAGGAGCCAGATGAAAGACAGCAGCAGATTAAGATGTTAAACGGCCTCATATGGGATGGCACGGGACGAGTGAAGCGTTTGGGGCTGCGGTGCAGTGGGAATGGAGACAAACAAAAGCCCAGGAATGTCTGTCAGATGGGAATCAGGTTGCGCAACCCTCGAGGAATAAGTCTTGCTATTAAGGATGGCTGGGACGCTCCCAGGGGACGTTTACATTCTCAACGGACCCCACAAAAGCACCAAGCCTGGGGAGTGAACAGAAACGAACTTTAGAGGAGTGTTGTTTGATAGATCAGCCTGGGTAAACTCACAACTGCACTGAAACAAAAGTTTCAATATACTGAAAGCTGGTTAACTGCTGCTGGTGTGGAGTCGCTGACCCATAGTGTTGAACTAGTGAGCCATCAACTCCAAAGAGCAGATTATTGAACGTAAAAGTACACTGCAGTGGGGCTGCCAAGTCTGTCATAAAAGCAGCGCTGAGATAGCATCATGACAGCTTTTAATGTCCAACACTGTAACAGATAATAAAACCTTCTCTCAGGGTAGGACATTTTTTTTTTTTTGCTGTTTAAATGTTGAAAGAAAAGCATCCACAGAGTTCTGAATGTTACATTTTCTGTCTTGCAACGATGAGAGAAAAACTAGAATCTAATGAGTAAATTACTTTACACCCTCAGTTTAAACAGTGAAATAAACACTACTGTTTGGCAATCATTCACACCCCTCCTCCCATTAAAATCCCGTCAAAGTGGCTGAACACAACAAGATAAAGTTTGCCAGGTTTTTACACTGGAAAAATACTGCACCACGGCGGCCTGGTAGGCACCACAAGCAGTTAAAAGCTGCACCATTTTCTTTTCTCCGGATTCTCCAGCTTCAAAGGCAGCAGCGCTCCTTAACTGAGACTAGAAGGAGCCCTGCTTCTTTTTTTTTGTTTTGGTTTTTGCTCCTTTGGACTCTCATCCACCTTCTGAGCTGATTGTGAATGGCGTGCATGGAGTAATGATTGCTCGGTTTGATATGGTCAGCCAACTCCTCTCCACATCTGTGTGTGCATTTCCCTCTGATCACACATGAGAGAGAGAGAGAAAGAGCAAAAAGCAGCACACTCATGTTTTTGTTATGCTACGTTTCTGTATGTTTGTTTGATGATGTGTAATAGAATGTAATATGTTCACTACGAGCTTGTGTGAAAAAAAAAAAAGGCTCAACCATGTGCATGTGCAATAAACTCAGACAAATGCACACACACACACACACACACACACAAACACACACACGCACATTCCCGGCCCCTCGCTGGCACTCTTACACTCAGCAGGTATGTCAGTGTGGAGACAGGCGGTGGTGTGTGCCCCAGGAATGCGAAATCTGACCTCTGGCCTGGAATTTGAGCTTCCTCACTCATCTTCACGCTTCTCAGAGATACGCTGTCCTGGCTGGGCCTCGCGCTTCCCAACAGAGTACTTAAACAGCCACATAAAGTCATCTCCAACAACTGAGGGTTTGGTTTAAGCGCTGGCACCAGTTACATGAAGAGCTCACTCAACACACTGACAACAAAATGAGGATCAAGAGGACGGCACTGACTGCCAAACCCTCCTTAAGTGATAAAAGAAAAAAGAAACTAAAGGAGTATTTTGGCATTTTGTGAAATTTAGTTTCTTGCTGACTTGTTTACTACTTATTTCGCAGTAAACATGAGGCTGCGGCCTTCATGCGTTAGCTTATCTTAGCAAAAGTTATGGAAACAAATGAAAACAGCTGCTCTGTCTCCCACCAGTGAGCATGTCTAAAGCTCACTTATAAACGTGTAATTAATTGCTTGCTTATAACATATTGAAATGTGAAAAGAACTAGTTGCGGCTTTAAGAGGGATTATGCGACGTAAACTGTAACCTCCTGAATTCACAGCTGGTTGTCCGGCATCATCACGGTGAATGAGACAGGAGATTTAACGTGCTAATCAATGGGCTTTACAGATGCTGGGAAGTGGATACCTTCAGACAGGGCAGGCTGTTTCTGGTCTTTAAGCTAACTGGCTCTTGGACTCAGCTTCATATTTATTGGACAGAGAGGTATTAATCTTTTAATCCAACTCTC
>KV751345.1:4078885-4101084 GCA_001698575.1 Mola mola
AGGGGCTGCTTCTGTACACACTGTTCATACACACACTGGTCATACATTTGTGTTGCTCATAAAGTCAGTGGTACAAGAAGGGGAAAAGAAGCTAGAGGAGTCTATGACCTCACATCCACCTCTTCTTAATTTCTCCAGAGAATGAGGGTGCCTCTTTCTCCTCTTCCCTCATCTTCTTCAAATTCCACAAGAGCGGGGGTGACGGGAGAGGGCCAGGCAGGGGGTCAACCCCATCCAGCTCATCCCCCTGCTGTGGGCCCAGGGATGGCATTCAGCTCCCTGACAACTTAGCACAAGCCTGTGACCCGCTGACCCCCCCGCCTTCATGCTATCAGCTCCCATTAACTCACACACAGAGTGATACCATTATTTTGCTTCAGAGAGTCTATTGGCACAGAGGATTTAAAGCCTGGGCCTGTGGCCCCATTCCTTTCAGTCTCTCTGCTCTCAGAGCTTAATGACTACCCGCCCCATTAACAAACGCCTTTAAGGCGGAGCGTCACAAATTTATGCAGCAACAAAATACCTTGCTCACCTCCCACCCAACTACACCTTTCTGCTGTCTGACCCACACTAGTTAAGTTTATACAAAGCTGAGTAAAAAAGTTGACCAAACTTGCTCAGAACAAAATGCCTGCTGGTTCAAGGCTCTCTGTGTTGTGGAGGGGGAGGAAAAGAGTGAACGAGTGAGTAGGGATGTGTGGGGGTGGAGGGAAGCTGCAGACAAGCTCCCTGTGTGTTTGCGCACACACTGATGGCTGAAATGACCCCCTCTCTTCAGGGGCCCCGACATGCATGTGCCATTAGTGAATTCCACACTCCAGCTCCTCCACTCTGAGCTCAGCGTTTACTTCTGCACTGCTCGGCCACATAAAGAACTCAGCCCCAACTTGTTTATGGCCCTCTATTGTCTCAAATCAAATGGAGCCCACACATCAAGGTAAACTCACTTTGAAAGTGGGCCCACAGACACAAAAGACCAAATGGCTATCATCGCCTTCCTTTTAAATGGAAGGAAAAAAGGAAAAACAATTTGGTCAACAGTGTCTAGTTTTCTCACGTAGCCTGGAACTGAAGTAGTCAGTAAGACTGCGAGCACCAGGAAGAGGAATGAGCAGGACAAAGGTTAAAAATGTATCAGATCCTAAACCTGAGCCTGAAGGAAGACAATGAGCACACCACGAGCTGGGCCTTTTCCTGTTTCTCTGTTGTGTTAAGCATCTACGTGTGCCTGTGCGCTGTTGTGTTAAACGTCTACGTGTGCCTGTGCGCTGTTGTGTTAAACGTCTACGTGTGCCTGTGCGCACGTGTCTGCACAGATGGGGAAGAAAGTCAGCCGGCATGTTTGTGTTTTTGTCCTGAACTTGTGTGTTTTGGCTGGAGCGGGAGGTGCTGAGGTGAGGGCGTTGAGGGAAGAACTCATTAGGATCTCAATCGGCAGATTGTTTGGGCAACATTATCATTACAAACGTGGTCATAGTGACCATGATGACAGTATCGTCACAGCAACGATGGCCTCCACTCTGGAGATCTAGCCGCATTAAACCGGCTCTTCTTCAAATGTTTCTTGTTGCATTTTAATTTTTTCAAAAATGTTTCAAAGTCCTATTTCAAAGTCCTCGTTTGTCTACCTTTTTCAAAATTATGTGGAGAATATGACGCAAAGTCTAAAAATAGGTATGTCGCGAGAAACTGAAACAGGCCAGGCCAAGTTGTAGACCAGACCTGAAAGACAGACATGAGGTGTTGAAGGGAGGTTGTGTTTCTTCCTCCCCTCAAACCACAGCAGAGAGACGCGGCTCTTTTGGGCTCCATGTTGGCCTTTAGAGGGTCTGCTTAGGGCGGAGCCATATGGGGCTGGGAGCAATTACAAGTGCTCTGCATCCATTTAACCCCACCACCTTTTAACAGCTCCGTTTACCCATTAGAATAGTAGCGCATGTTATTATTGTTATTTTATTCTCAAAAGCCTCTCCTCTTAGTGTCAGTCTCCGAGTCAGGGGACGCAGCCACAGCATGACCGCTGCACTTCCTGTTCCTGCAGCCAGGGGCAATGACCTGAACATGTGAAGAAGTTAATCAGCTCTAACTCCTTATATAACCAGGCTGAAAGGGTTAGTATCATAAAAGAGGCTTGACATAGATCTGTAAAGCTGTTTGGGCACCATAAGTTTCCACAGCTAAGAGGAAATCCATGGAGTAAAGCACTTTTTGTAGTATGATAAGGATAGTCTCTGTTTGTCTTTCCTTTATGTGTGAAGAAATAAGTAAACATTACAACACTCAAAACAAGCCCACTCACACTTAAAATGGATTACAAGTTGCAAGGGATGCCTGAAAAGTGCAGGTACTACCTACTCAGTAAACAGAGATGTTTATTAAAAAAAAACCCTCCAAAAACAAAAGCAGTAGGTGTGCACATTTTGACTCCCACAACACAACATGAGCACCATGTAAAAATGTTGAAATGTAGGAAGCAGAAAAAAAATGTTTTTTTCTGCTTCCCTCTTATCTGTCTGATAGGAGGAACTCGAGGGTACATCAGACCTGACAACAAACACAGACTTTTATCAATTCATTGGAATTTCCAAAGCAAACAATAACACATGCAAAAGTGTCCACAAAAGCAGTGAAAAGCCTGCAATGTAAATTTTCATTCGGCAAGAATAACAAGAATATTCTCTTAAGTAAAGATATGAAAGCATTACTAGCACATAATATTTACATTTCCCGCAATCCTTCAAAAAAACAGATCCTGTGAGTTACATACTATCAGACTGCTGGTAACTGATGGATTCATGTATATGTAGTCTTTGACTGTGCCAAAGAAACAGCAAATACTCATCATGATTATATTAATTAAATGGTTTTTCCAACAGAACACCAACACGCCATTAGCATAACTCTTAAGTATGCCTATGTTAAACACAGCTTGCCCAAGTCCTTTCCACAGGTTTACACATATCAAGAAGCAGCTCACCCTGCTCTGAGTTCCTTGCACTTGAGGGAGAGTCTGGATAACTACTACTAAGTACACAAAAATGGGGCTTGAAAGTTTCAATGGCAATCCTTGCTGATCATCCAGTAATGCTTTTAAAGACGCTATGAAAAGGAAGGGGTAGAGAAAGGGCAGAAGGAGAAGCAGCAGAGAGCTGCCCTGGGGTAAACACAGCTCTGCAGCCTTGGAGTGAGATGAATGGGAGGCCGAGTGTCAGGGACAGGCACACAAACAACTGCTTCCCCTCCGTGCTAACATCTCCCCACCAAGCTCCGGGGCCACCTCCATTATACTTCATCTCTCCTAATCCAAAGCGGGAAGCAGAGATGAACTCATCCCTCCAAACTTTGCTGAGGAGGGGAAAAAAAAAATAAAAAACACTGGAGCCAGTCCCTTCAAGCATTACAGTTGAAGGGAGGAGAGCAGCAAGGGGAAGAGGGGGAGCAGCAGTCTCTCATCATATGCCAAGGATTAGATTCCCCTCCAGCTATTAGACTCTACCAATGAGCTGATCTGAGCTGGTGGTCGTGTGGGCTATAAGTTGAGGTGAGTTTCTGTGTGTGCATACTTTTTCTGCACCCGTCCCTACATTTATATGTTAGATTTGCATGTTTTGGGTTTTTTTTAACAAGAAAAAGCATATGGACCTGGAAGTGGAAATGAAAAAAGCCTGCCCCTCCTATTCAGAGAATAGTACAGTTTTAATTGTGTAGACAATGGTTCTTACAGACTATAACCTCTGAGCAGGCCACATTTAGGCTGGCGCCTGGGCTATCGCTGCCATCAAAGTCGGCTTTATTAGACTGACAGGCTAACTGGAGCTCTTCTTCTATGTCTATGGATTTTTTCCCATCAGGTCTGGCCTTTCCATGCTGAGAGAGAGAGAGAGACAGAGACAGAGACAGAGACAGAGACAGAGAGAGAGAGAGAGAGAGAGAGAGAGAGACGGCGAAACTGTATCCAGCCACCAATTCTGGCTGGCCACAATGGGAATGCTTTACATTGTCATCCACTTCCTCTCCACTTTCCCTCTGTTTCTGTTTTGGGATTGGGATGACCTCAGGATGCAGGAAAAATACTGAACTCTTGATTGTGGATTACAAACATAATCAGTAAATTAAATCAATAAACAAGAGAGGGTGTAAAAACAGCAGGAAGCTGAGGAGGCTAATAAGGAGGAGCCGTCTGGACGCGTGAGTAAGAGATGACCGGTTTGAGAGAGATGGCTCTTTGTGCTGCTCATTTCCTGAAAAGTTTCCTTCAAAGCTCTGCGATGTGTCAGAGACATGGAGCAAAGGTGATGGCGATGATGCAAGTCAGGACTAGGAGAGTCCATCGGGACACGTAAAAGCTGAGAGAAAACTGTGTAGGGGGGTGTTTGTCGTTGTCATATCTACAGGCAGCATTAAAGGCCAGCGAAGTTTGAGAGCACAGAAAGCAAAACATCAAGTGAACATCCTGCTGGGTGACTGTGCCCTTTCACCCCCTCATATAACCTATCTGTTTGTGTGTTGGTGTGTGTGTTTGTTTGTTTGTGAGTGCGTGAGGGAGGCTAGTGCCAAGAATGCTGGAGCATTTGAGTAGAGGAGACCCTGCACATTCCTGAACGCCCCCCACCCCCCCTCCCCCCTTCTTCCCTGGCTGTGCCTCCTAACTTCCTACTCTGGTTAGGACTGTGGGGGTGGGGGGTGTAGCAAGAAGGTTGCTTTCTTTCTTGTCCTTTAGGAGTATTTAGGAGAGAAAAAGTTTTGGCCGTGTGAATTGGAAAGTTGCATTGACACTATCTTTTTATTCAATTTGAGTTGAAAAAGTCAACTGAGGGAGGAAACCAATTTTAGCGTTTATACTCTAGCTATGTTGGAGGTTTAATTTCAACTGAACAATAAAAAGGAACTCTATTCTTACAAGCTATATCAGTCTGACTAATTTAAGGTGAAAGGTAGGTATTTGGGTTTCCACGGGGCTGGGAGGTGGACCAGCCATGATGGACAGAATTGCTGTTCAAACAATGGTTTCCTAATGATTGGCCCAGTGGATCAGCCCGTCAGGATTGGGTGGTACCAGAGTTTCTGTTTCAATCACAACCCTTGCTGGGCTGTAACACACACTGCTCCATCGTGGGCATCCAGACACCAGCTCCCCAAACAAAGACAACTGTTTCCCCCATCTCCGACGAGTCAGCCCGTTCACAACAAGCAAGACATTCATTAAAAATGCAGGAGTGAACATTTCCAATAATTCACAAAGTCCTTCCCTGTCAACATCTGCAAAAAATCTTGAAGCTAAAGGGAATGGCAGGATTTCATTAAGTAAATTATGTGCTGGCAGTCACAGAGAGGGGAAGAGGGGGAAGCTACAGCCAGACCTCTAATCTAAACCGTACCCTGAAATGCGACAGCCTGACTGCTCACACTGAGACACAAGGCCAAGCCTTCAGAAATGCAAACAAGTAAGTGAAAGATGCATTATGAAAGTAAATACAATTCTCCCTCCATAACAAAATCAATAATAATTTTCATAAGAAGATGTTTATGATCTGTAATAACTAATACTAACGCTGTGGGTCGAAGCTGAGGACATGTGATTTCGTACTCGGGCTCAGGAATTAAAACATATTACTGAGCCATTATACACAATATATCATCACGAGTGTTGTGATGGGTCATCAAGGAGATATTTTCCTTTGCAACAAAAAAATGGCGCCATGTTTCAGCAGCAAGACTGAAAATAATGTCTTTGCCCCTTCTTAGAACAAGGGACTGGAATGCAGCTCCAGTACAAACATTTTAAGATTCAAGAAAAAAACAAGTGCCATCAGTTTACACATGAGAAGTAGAGGAAAAAATTATCAAGGGCTTGAAACACTGAGAGTCTCCTGTTCACCCATCAACAACAATGAGCTCCTATCCTTTTTCGTCTGGCTGTAATAGGCTTGTGTAGAGATGTCGGACGACCTAGGCCCCCAACAGTTAATCCACACACAGCATTCTGGAGGCTCAAAGAATGTGTCGGCTATTCTGAGTTTTAAAAATACTGACAGCCATAGGTTCAGGCGCAACTGTCAATGCTCCTCTGGGGAGGAAGGGAAAAAAAAAAAATCTTATATCTATTTTCGCCAGCAATCAGACCACAGGCCTAAAGCTTAGTCGGCAAAGGCCAGTGTCTGGATTTATAATTGCAGGCAAAATAGTCAGAAAATAAAAACAGCATCCACAACTGGCACCTCCTTCACGGTGGCTTGCCAGGCCTTGCACAGCTAGCACATTTACAGTGGCCATCTCAAATGGAGTATTGTTCCCCCTCTCAGCCTTGAGAGGAGGCACACTAAAACACTAAACTAACAGTTGGACATTCCTTACATTTTTAATGGCATTGCACACTCTTTATTTGTTGCTGTAACCCTGTGCCCTGAGCTGAATGAATGGAGCTATTGGTGCAGCCTGGTGCGGTGCTGCGGTGCGAGGGAAGGGAAGATAGCAACAGCAGCCCACCCTGAGCACACGACAAGATTAGCTCACTTACTTTGTTTGCTAAGGTAGAGTGTATAGGGCAACAATTATAACCCAGACACACCTTCTGTTATTTCTAATGAATGTACTTTTCTAAATGTGTGGTAAGCCCTAAAATTAAACAAGGTATGGCTCTGAGCTGTGCACAGAGTCAAATGACAAGTGCAGCATTGCATAGTCCTGCATGAGGCTATAGATTTGCCTTTATCTGTGAGCCCTTCAGAAGTTAGTCAAACACACAACAGCACTGGCACCACACTGGCTTGCCAAGTAGACACAGACAAATAATAACCTCTGCAGGCTAGTTTCTGTTGACATGTACAAGGGTTTCAGGCCTCCCCAAGGTCTGCCTTAGATTAGCAATGCTTTCACTCTTATCCTTGAGGTCACCATTCCTCACCACGTCTAAGACCTATGTTGCCAGTCATGACTAACACTTTGGGTAAATTCAGAGTAGCAAAAGACTCACACAATAAAAGCTGTACTCCTTTCTCTTCATCTATGTGACAAGACAAGATGATGACAAGTGCTTACTTAAAACTCACATTTTCTGTGCTTGGCAGAGACGGCCCACAGACACACTCTCTGAATGAATATACTATCTCTCCACTACAGTAGGATTGCTGTAAATACTGTTAATTTGGGCCCAGATCTTTTTCAAACTCAAAATTTGCTGAAAAACAAAGAGTAGAAATGACCAGAGGGCCTCACTACAATTTGATAGAGGGGAAACTAACTGCACTGGAGTCATATCATAACAACAAGGACCATACACAGCAGTGAACATGTTATATTAAAGGGTCAACGGGTCATATGAACTGTGGATGACTCTACAGAAGATCCTAAATGTTGCACCCCTGGGAGGAAGAGTTGAAAGTGCATTTCTGGCACACCACATTCTAACAATGCTGAGAAAGGGAAAATGAAAAATGGCCTTATCACTCTTATCAATGGCTCTTTTTCTACGTGCATGTGTGTTACGTAAGGGGAAACGGAAGCCAGCCTCCCAGGACAGGAACGGATACTTCGGACGAGGACTGTGGGTAAAAGCCCTACACACTACAGAGAGAATAGAACACAAGACCCTTCAGGATGTATAGCTACAGCTCAGTGCCTGCAACTTAAAATGGATAAACTGGACATGACAAACGGATGAGAAGAGCCCCCTCATGTCCTCCTGAGGTGCTGGACTTCTCTTCAACATTCCTCAGTCTCCCCCCACTGTCAAAGGGGCAATTTGCCGCCCTGCTCTGCTACAAAACCCAGGCAGCTTTTTAAAACAGGATGTTTGTCTGAGGCCTCCTTCCCCTCAAATAAACAATCCACAAAACCTGATTTTGGGAGACAGAGTGGAAGCACTCGAGTCACATTATTTCCACATCCCGTATCCTGGAGCACTGGGGCTCCTGAGGGAGTGTGGGCGGCCAGGCGCTGGGAAGGCTCAGGCCTGCAGTGGAAACCTGAGGCCATTTGCCAGGCTGCTGGGGGAGATGAGGCCGGACTGCATCACTCTGGGGTCTGTGTGAAAGAACTGGGGTTCATGCCTCTATCACATCATGGCCTTCCTCAGCACTGCAGAGTCAGTATATTTAAAATGCTGCAACATCAAGAAACCTGTGGCCTCACAGCCAGAGAGAGACATGGTACAAACACATCCTATACATTAAAGAGATGGAAACAGAGGATGAAAATTATTTTCATTTAATTGAATATGATGGTTGGTGGGCTATAAACTAATCATGTGGCTGTGGGAGAAGCTCTGAATGATGAAAAAATGAAAAGTGCAATCCACAAAATACTATAGCCTCAGCAATGAATGCAATATGATGATCTGCTATGGTAAAACAGAGACAGTTCTGAGCAAATTTGAGGTGCAAACTACCATGCTTGGATATAATTTTTAATTCGTTCCTAACATAATTGGAATCACACGCCTTCAACGTCAGATCAACAAGTAGTGTTCCAGTCTAATCTACTCTGATCGGGACATGGATTGCATGCGTTTTACTAGACTGCCTAATTATTACATATATTTCAACCCTATCTGACGTATTGAGGGAATAATTTGATGGTGCTGGAATCTTGCGGACACAGACAGGCTGTGATTAGTCTGAGTGGCACAATTTAATTTGCTGTGCTCTTGCATGTGAACGCATGGCAGTATGGATCCGAACTTATTAGAACCTGAAAAACAGACATAGGCTAAATGTGTATAAACCAAAGCTTCAGAGACACATTTTTGCAGTCCTTTTTGGCGCCTGGGTATTATTTACAATAATTTCTTTCAGCAATCTGTCATGTGACTCACATGAGATCCTGCCTATTTATCTAAAAACTACTTTGTTCTGTTAAATCAGTCAAAACCTGACACTTTGCCAGTCTACAGACAAGGCATCCAGAGACTGTGCTGAGTTTTCCATCCAGAGATGGGTAAGAAGGTGGAGGAGGGCACGATATTATTACAGTGTGGGAACCCTGACTCCCTGCTGATGCACTCCTCCCTCAGCACTCTCTAATCCATGTCCATGTCCATGTAACATTTTTCAGTCTTTTCCCTCACCCAGTCTAAGTTACCTACACTTAGGAAAAGTGACAAAAAGGATCTTTAAATAAGTGACTTTGGTCACTCTGCATGTCCTCTGGTCTCCTGATCGAACAAATCTGATGAATGCTCCCCATTCACACGGGTGATCTCAACTCACACCAATATGAGCTTGGACACACAGTGTCATGCTGACAAATTCCACTTGGTTGATTGAGGACACAACCTCTGATGACTCAAGAATGTAGGCAGACTGGAGCCACACTCTAACAATGGCCTAGACCAGTCACAGTCTGAAAGCCTACATTAGCCATTTCTATAAATGGTGTTAATATCACTACACACAGTGACACTGAAATCCTTAATTAAGTAACAATATTTAATAATTATAATCATTAAGTAACAATACGAAAACTGTTGGCCAGCCTCCGCACACTGACAGCATGAACTGGCCAGAGCAGCATTACAATGAAGAAGTATAAAGAGCCCCCAATGTCAACGACAATGTGATTGACATAATGAAGAAACGCGAGGGGAGGGGGGGACACCCCATCAGACAGTCATACAGGAAGCAATGAAACCTTAAAAGGGCTTCACTCTGATGACCACACAACAAGGCCCATGGAGTGAGGAAACAGGTGTGTGGGCAGACTAGGAGGGTAGCACCAGCAAAGGCACATTCCCTCACACACACACTGTGAATGTACACCATGTACGCACAGACTTGAAAAGCTGCACCCGCTCATGATGTAAACAGACATGTCGGAATGCCCAGTGGGGCTGTTTTTCTCCTGAACTGTGATCAGACATGTGTCCAGAAATGCTCCAAACGCTTATGTCCAAACAGTAACTATGATACAAAGACATTGGCACAAGACTGTGAGCGTGGGGAATCTTTTCTTTTAAGAATGCATGAGTAAGAACAATTTTTCATGTTGAACAACTGCAAGAATCAGCGCCAAGTTAACATCACACAGTGCACTGATTTTAAAGCATAATCCATATCACTATGACTAAAATATCGTAAGAGGACAGATAATTACTTGTCAAATTCCACTGAATATTGGTTGTTGTGGTAGAACGAGCTTATCTAGCAAACCAACCAGCTCCCCTGTGCCATTGTGTGTAGCAGAAGAATGCTCAGTGGGTATTTCTGTAGCCTTGGGCTGCAAACTGTAGTTGATTATTTGGCTACACCCCACCCATCCACTCAGTGCCCCTAAGACTTCCTTTTAAAAGGTTTACTTGTTCGTGCATATGGGGTGGAGTCTGGATCTATACAACTCAGGTTACAAAGAGATGCTCTTTACCTAAACTGCAAGGGGATTCACAGGGAAAGACAGCTCCAGGTCAGCAACATGCTGAACACTGGATGTTATGTTAAAGCGGAACTATGTAGGAGGCCTTCAGGCTCCTTGGTCTTATGATGATATATAGTCTGATTAACAACTGTAGAGACACGGTAGATAATTTTTTTTTTGTTGACCCTCGATTCTCCTTCATATCGCAAACCAAAGAACCACCACACAATCCAGCTGAAACATGATCAGAAAAAAATTACTGCAAAATCCAGCACAGAGAAACACCACCCTGAGGAGCACAGGCCATTCTCATTCCAAAATCCAAAGAGCCAAGCGTGACACAGCCATGCAGAGTGATCTGGACCGGTCTGTACGAGCAGCAACACAGTTGGAGGAAACCAAAGCCTAGCATGACTAGATCCTCCCTGCTCACCACGGTCTCTGAGGAATTGTGGTGCGCGCTCTGACAAGCCCCTCATTTGTTGACTCAGGGAGTGTCGCCGGGCCATGCTGAGGTGGTGACAGCATGTGTACTTGGGAGGAGGGGGCTCTTTGCTGGCTGAATACTTCACTGCCAGGTAGCCATGTCAACTGCTTAGTATCCAGGCCTCTGAGGCTGCAGTCACATTAGTGATAGTTCTGAACAGTCGGTCTTCATCCAAGTAAGAAGCACCATTTCAGATTTAAACTCTATACTAATTAACATATACTCTAAACTAACACTTCGGAGAGTGCATATCACATGACCCTTCATTTACTGGACATGTGACTGCTCGTATAGTGTGAATGGCGGACATAAATGTAGCAAAGGTTATGCGTTTCAAAATGACAACATACTAGTGAGGATGTGGTTGGAGCCATAGCAGAACTATCAACAGAGAATGCTGTTCCCAACAAGCCCCAAATGAGGATTCTGCCTCCCTGCCTACATGATAGTGAGCATTCTGGCTGTGAACCTAGTGTGAGTGGGGAAACATGCTTACACTATGCCACGAAAAAGGAGTGTTTTATTTCAAACCAGAGAACAGGACTGTTTTTACTCGCTTCCTTTGGTGTGGCCCCATTCACAGGAGCTACTCCATTTCCCTGAACCCACCCCTCCCTGCAGCCCACTTACAGCCCGGCTAGATAGAGTTGCACGTGTGTGTGCCTGTGCACATGCATGTGCACAACTACGTGTGCTTGTGTGTGTTTCTGAGTTAGCTTGGATCTTATTACAGTTTGATCCCACTCAAATATTTCTGAAAGAAAAACAGAGGAGGGGAGGCCAGCTCTGAGGGCAATGCACACGCCCCGCTGAACCTCTGTAACGCTCACAATGAAACCTTTATCTTTAAAGCTCGGACTGTTCTTAATGGCATTTAATGAGATGGAATAAAAACCATAATCTAAATGAAACTACCTTGGTAATTTTGACCATTCATCCAAATATGCTCAATGCCTATGCGGAGCAGGGCATTTAACTGTGCTGAAAGCATTACACCTCCCTTTCAGACTCAATCTAACCACATCAAAGCCAGAAAAAGGCTATTGCAACACTCAACTGAACTGAAGTAATTAAATGCTTTGATTTATAACTGCGATAACACTGAGCAATATGTTGCATTGTTCTGATTTAAAGCTATATAAGGGGGCGTGCAACTGTTGTGTGTTAGGAATCAACACACAACCACATGCAAATCCATCAACCTGGAAGCCTCTTCACATCTCCTATTCACAAAATAGCAGTCGTCCCACATTTCTTTCGATTTTTTTTATTATTGGTAAATGAAAAACAAATAAAAGGACTTTGTTAGGTTAGATATTCTCTGGTAATGCAGTCACTCTTTATTCAAGCTAGTTAATATTTCACAGTACCAGCCCTGCTATTTCAAAGAGCTGCTTATAAAATGTATGAAAGTCGAGGCAAAATAAATTGATATTTTGCATCTTATACATGACACACACCCATTTCTATGTGCTATATGTCAAATTAGACTTCTGCTGCAGACAGCATGTTTTCTTCACAACTGTGAATGCATGCTTACTGAGCCAAGAACAACATGAAAAATGAATGCCTCGTCTCGGAGAAACTGAAGTTTTTGTTTGGAATTTGGATTTGGAATGATAAACTTCTGGGAATCATTAATTACCAAACTGGTGTAAGACACTTCAGATAAACTAACATTATTTGGAGGCTAACACACCCACCTGAGAATTCCCCTGGTGTTACGTTTGGTGAGCTGGTGGCCTCAGTTTCAGTGTAAGACAATGTGGAGTCTGACAGATCTGCAGGGGATAAAACAGAAATTAGCCCTGCAATCACCATCTTATGACAATAGCTATACTCTTGCTAATCATCAGTACAAGAACAATGCTTCTTTTTGTTTTGTAACAATTTCACAACAATTAACACCACGCTGGGGCTCAATCCACTGTGGCTACCCTGGCTACTCTACTAACAGGCTTTACCTGATGACACCCTTCCTCAAATGCTGCCAGAAACCTCAGCTGTAGTCTGGCTTGCAGGCTCCAGCTAGCAGCCAGGATTCATAGTCCCGGCAGCCCACAGTACATACTAAGCACACCATACTACCCACACTGGCTCTGGCTGGCATGCTGATGTTAAGCCACATGCTGACCTAGTCTCATCTCAACGTTACCATGCAGTTTACCAAGGCTGTGCCCAATTACAGCCATTAAAACACTCCCATTTCTTTATTCCTAATCCTTCCTGTTAAACCACAGCCTAGATAAAAGACAGACTGTGCCCTTTGTAATATAAATACTCCATACTATATTAATACTCCACAATGTAATTCTTAAAGATAATAGATAAGTCATTAGATGCCTACAACTACATGCTAAGAGGATGGAATATTACTACCACGTTTCCGATGGTCATCAATAGGAAAGAGTAAAGTAGAAAGCATGCTTCAGTTACTATAAAAGCTCATCTGGGTGTCACTTACCCAGTGGCTTATGTTCTTCATTAGGGGAAAGCCTTGAATAAGGAGGTGGTGGTGACTCTGTAGGAGAAAATAGTCATGTCAATAACAATAATAAAGGGGAAAAAGGCCATTTAAAAGATTGTCAGGTAAAATATAATCCCTGTAGTGAAATCACCAAAGATAAGAAAATCTTATATGCAACTCAAATGCAAAGGAAATATCTTTGGGTTTAAGATCTGATATTCATTAGGCAGTGCTTGGACAGGTGGAGAAATATTACAGCTACTAATACTGTAAGATGAAGAACGGTGTGTTAATAAGATAATGTCTTTTGATGTAAAGCGGCTAACAAACTCGGAGAGAGAAATACCTGTAAGTGCACTGTAACATGGACCTTGTAGCCTTAAGACCACACTATACATCTGAAAATTTCAATCTGTTTGTGTCTGGTGTTGGAGAAAAAGAACAAATATTGTTTATGACATCATATTTTGTGTGCAGATAAACTTTTACAGCTTGGGAGCTGTGCTAGAATAAGTCATTCATTTTGTTCAAAAGTTATCAAACGATAAAAAGCCAAAAGAAACTACATATTTGTTTATGATTTTTAAGTTTGTGCTGTTTAATCGATGTAGCGGCAGTTCGAGAACGACAGTAAATTCTGCCTTCACAGTGCTTATCCCAGAAAAAGCAAGAAGTAGAGAGCAACTTGCAGAAGAAGGAAAAACACAAAGGAAATAAAAGTTTATGCACTGCGACCTCGCCTACAGGGAAAAGAGGAAGGAGAAAAGGATAATAGCAGCGGGTCCTTTAAGAGTGGCGGCAGTAATTGCTGGGATCTGAACTCAGTCACTCAGATACACAGCTAGTCAGTCTGGCGCCAGTAGTATGCAAACTGTATATTATCACCACTCCTTCACCTAAATAGCAAGAGGGGACCTCCTTAGGACAAAAGGGCTTTTAAAGCGCAACTTGAAACTGATCTCATTTGAAAAGTATAATGGCTGGAAAAATAAAAGGAAAAAAGTTTTTGTCCACTTCCGTCCAAGACCTTTGTCACAAATCATATAGTGTTTTATTATTTAAAACGATGCGAGCCATTCGTTTTGAAAGAATTCCAAAACACAGCTGGACGAAAGTGCACTTGAAGTGTGCTTTAACATAACTTGTTTTTAAACATGCTTTGAGTTTCATAAAGGACTGAAAAAACTGCTTTTCACTTAAAACAATATCATGTATTTAATGTTATTGTCATAAGACTCCAGATGCTTTATTTCCTCTATTGCGAACATGTTAAAAAAAAAAAAAAAATCAGTAATTAAGGTCTTGATTCAAAGCCAGCTTCATGAAAGAAATACCAGCTCTATTGGGCCACGCATGAGCGCATGAGAGCTATGTCTACTACCAGCCTTAGTCCCAATATGGGGTATGGGTACCTCAACTTCTTCTTACAGTTCATCTTGCTAGTTTTAGTGGGAAGAAAGTCACAACATATAGCCTAACATCAACATCAGCAGGGGAAACCAAATTCCTACTCATCGTATCAACCTCAGATGCTCTTGTCAAACCCACAAACTTTTAAGTACACTTGGAGCTTAACATAATCAGTTCTCATCAACTTGGACAGTATGATGGGACATGAGGGTCAAATCAACTTTTGTTTCCTACATTCATGCGCTATGAATTCTGATATTGTTGGGCTTAGGACTTTGAAGTGTTTGTCAGTGCCAGCTGGCTCTTGGAAACCTGGATGTTATGGAAAACCCACCTCCCGTGCCAGTGAGAGGACAGAAATACTGACGTTTGCATCTTCACACATGATACCACGCCTTGTCATCGGGTCAGCGGGGTCGAGTGGCCCAGCATTTGAGGTTTGCTAAATCTCTGGCCTGTCCTCTGCCAAAATCAAATCTGTGTAATGTAGTTCAGTGAGGTCTTCCACAGAATAGGTCATTCTGAATAAAAGCTAAAACTTCTACCACAACAACTGAACTGACCTGTGGCGGCGGGTTCAAACTATATGGGAGTACTATAAAACTATATGCATAACAAAAACCAGTTGGATCAGCTGACCTTGCAATAACCCTGCAAGAGACTGGCAGGAAAACAGCTTAATTAACTGTCACACTGAAGGCATTCACATATTCAGATACACGTTACAGTGCCGTGAATAGTGTGCATTTAAGGAATTCATGAAGAACTTAAATGGAAGCTGCAAAGACAGTCTACACACCCTCTCTCTTTTCTCGAAAGGGACAGATTTTGCAGGCTAGTTGGAGTGAAGTACTAGTGTAGCATCAAATTAAAGGCAAGTAAATTATTTACAATGCAACAGCAAATTAAAATGATTTAATATCTTGTAGGAATTTCAGCATTTTTCCGCGAGTAACTCCATCAAGACTTTATATCAGAATAATACTGGCAGAGTGTAGACAATTAGACGGACGTCTCAAGTTGTTTGGTAAAATCTAGGCTACTTCACCTCATATTCCTGGCTGGAAGTGAGTTTATGATGTTCACCTTGTTATAAGCATGACTTTAGTAATCATTAACCATTTAATCAAATGTACAGCCTTTCTTTATCTCTCTGTAAGGAAGTACATGGAACAATATAAAAATATACAACAGGGAAAGATTGTCTGGACATATTTCAAGACCTTGACAATCTTGAGTTCATTTCTGCTGCGCAAATGGACCTTATTGTCAAGATGCTTCACCATTTTTTACATGGACGTTTATAGAAAATGAGCCTGAGAACCACTGGAGTAAAGATGATATCCCAAAAATTAATAACAAACTATAGTTAAGGGCAAAAAGAAAAGAAACAAAAAACAGAGAAACTTGACTCTGTGAACAATATGCTCTATATACCTGCTTCAACAATTTCCCTGATGGGATCAGTAAAGTATATCCACCTATCTATCTGTTAGTGACTTTACCCCCAAAACAGCATTATAAACAAGGATGTAAGGCGCTACATCCGAAAAGTTTCTGCGTCCCGGTAGATGCACTTACCTGGCCCACACAGCCGGCTGTAATGATAGGGGTTGCAGCACACTGTTGGACTATCCGGGTCCCCGAAGCTCTTGCACTCACAGAGCGGTTTGAGCTGGGCACAGTGCTGCAGGTCGGACCAGCGGTACAGTTTACACACGAGCAGCTGTGGGGAAGCCACATGGCCGGCCAGCCTCAGCTCTGTCCGGGAGATCAACACACAGTCGCTCGGCATCCCTCCTCTGGACTCCACTGCCTCGAGTAAGGTATCCAGCGCCTTCTCCTTTAGCCGCTTCAAAAGAGAGTATGTGGCCGACTTCAGTTCTTGCTCCAACACCGTGCGCGGCATCGCCTCCTGCGCCTCCGGAGAGCCGCTGCCCGGCGGTCCGAGGCTTCTCAGCGCGAAGCGACACGACCCCGAATCCCTGAAACCCTGAGCCGTCTCTGGAGCCCTAAGCTCGGAGTGGTCCCGGTCTTTAAATAAGCAGCACGTCACTGTCCTGCCTTCTCGGTCCTGCACGGGATGGGGGCTCCTCTGCTCCTGGACGCACACGGCGCCCTCATCTTGGTCCGACGTGACCCCCGAGTGGCTGCTCTCCACGAGGTTCCGGGCGCACACACCCCCTGCGCCCCCCACAACAGACCCGCTAGGGGTCATCGCTCTGAGCTCCGTTTTGGGAATTTTTTCTGGATTATATCCGAACAGATCGTCCCCACAGCCCTCACTAGTTTTGCCATTTCCATCTTCCCCCTCGGTGTCTGGGATCAAACGGCTTCTCCAGAGTCGCCGCACAAGACCTGAGCGTTTCGTCCTGAACATACGACAACTTGAAAATCTATTTGGGGGGGGGTTTATTCTTGTGCGGATATCCGAATGTTACAGACAGTCATATGGCCGTTGCAAAACATTCATGTGTGTGGAATGCCGTGCAAAGCATGCACGGGCAGCTGGCGAACATTGGCGGCGGAGCAGCAGCATTAGAGTCGAGGCGATTTCGTTGCATCTACGACAACATAGTCGCACGACAAAACGCGCTGCAGCATTCCGCTCAAAACACCTTCTTCATTCAGCCGATCGCACCGTAGAGAATGGCGTTACTTGTTAGCCAGGAGCGCGGCGGACTTGGCTCAAATATGCCACTTACGAACCAATAAAAGAGTAGAGGACATAATAACACGGCATAATTGATTTAATAACATAATCCGGAGCCGGTCGCGTTCAACCCTTGACGGCAACACGCAGCCTGAAAACTGTTTCGGACTTTTAACAACCTCGAATCTACTTTCTACACCGGCACGCAGCGCCCGAGGTGCTTCGATGCGATTTAATCCCAAGCAATTAGACAGATGTCAGGGTCCTTGTCGTTTTCTTGAGATGTCCGCACTCCTCTCTCTCGTGTTCCAATCCCAAACAAAAATCCATGCGAGCTGAAACTACACGAGGAGCAGTCCGGGGCTGGTTCTCGCTCTTGCTTCTCTACTCAGATCTAAAGGCAAACTGCAGCCCCGATCCCTTTCTTTCTCCGTCCCCCCACCAGCACCCCCCCTCACACACACACACACACACACACACACACCCACACACACAATCTACTCTCTCTCTCTCTCGCTCACACACACCGCACACACGCACACGCGGGGCCCCCGAGGAGAGCGGTGGAGCCATTGGCTGACTACCATCATGTGCTAGTCTAGACACTTTGGCGGCTGTGAGCTGCACTGATTGTTGCGCAAACAAGGTTTCAAGTTTCTTAACTCTTAAAGGCGAAACAACCGCCTCTAGTTTTTAAGTTAAAGTTACTGAAACTTGTGTAGCCCCCATCCAGGCTGCCGGTGGGATCCCAGTGCGATGAGCGGGGAAAAAGACAGCATCCAAGGGTCTTCCATGCAAATGAAACACGTTAAAGAAATTTCTCCACTAAAGTCAGAGGCTGATTTTTTTTGGAATAGGGGCACACTGAAACAGCCAATCAAACAAATGAATGATATGGACGTATTCTATATAAGCATTATGGCATGTAAAGATAAAGCAGAGCAAGACAAAGGATGAGACACCAATCTGCCAATTATTAGTCCATCCTTGTCCTTAGAAGCAAAACAATGAGGACAATTAGATCACAGATGCACTTCAGTGTTTTGTTTCCCAGAAAGAGAAACTTGTGTCATTCTCGCTTTCAACTTAGCATTTGAAAGTTAAATGTATAAGAATTTGAACAGAACTTCAACAGAGTAAATATGAACGTATATCTCCAAAAAATTAGAACATAAAGTTCAATTTTTTTTTCATAATTCATTTCAAAAAGCTGTTCTTTGATGTATTCTATGTTCATTACACGTGGATTGGAGTGTTTTGGAGCTTTTCTTTTGCTTCAATATGAATAATTATGACATTTAATTACAGTTACAGTTCAGAAACACATTACTTTAAGATGTGTTATTTTTAATTTTTTGAACGTTTGTCATTATTAGAATTTAATCAAATAAAAGAGATGTTTTGGTTTATGTGCAATGACTGTTAGAATATGTTTTAAAATCACTTTCCTAAATAAAGGATAAAAAATTCACAATATTCTAATTTCTGAAGATGCACAAGTTAGTGCAAAGACAGACAATGAAAACACTGCCATATACTGACATATACTTATTTTTACTGACAAAAATAATGTGAATAGTAAATATAATTCATGTAAAATGTATTTAATTTGAAGTAATTTTAAATTTTGTTTAATTTCTGTTATATTTCAACAGAGGTGGGAATTAAACAAATCAACAGAGTGGGAGAAAAGCTGTTCAAGATACAATTTCCAGACATCACAATCACAATTTATTGCAGTTTTACCTTCCAATGTAATAAAAACACCAAAGCTTGTGTCATGGTATTTTGGTAAACAGGGACACATTGAAGCAGGGGTGAAATTCTTAACCATCAGCAGAGAGCTTGTTTGATGGTGACTGTTCCCGTTTGTTTTCATATTCAAATTAATACAAACTGCCATGTTTAACTCTGGGAAACTTTAGGTTCACATCTACATTAGTGGCAACTTCTACTGGTGTATTCATCAGATTCACCAGTAGGAGGTGGGACAGTGGAGGAAAGTACAGCCTATCTTGTTATACTGGCCAATATTCGATGGCAGAATCAGGCTATCTGAGGAGAGTTGAAGAAAAAATAAGTATCAGCTGCATGTGGTGAGGCACCAGAAAGTCACGATGATACAATCCCAAACAGGAAAGCCTATATTGCACTAAATCGGATTTTCTGCACTGGAAGGGCACCATAGAGGGTACTTAATCATGCTTCAAGAGGGCACTTCTGCTCCAATTTTAAACTGCGGGCCAACAGGGGATATCTGATGACAGTATATTGGCTATAAAAATGATAAAAATATGTGCTACACAGCATATTTTTTTGTCTTTGGCAGGCTGGTTGTGTAATGAAGCATATTACCTCAACACGCAATTTTAGCAATTCAGTATTGTGATTTACTGTAACATATCTAATCGGCCTCACTGATTTACTGTTTGGACACCGCTCTGAACCTCCCATGTGCTGAGTACTTTCAGTGAGGTTGACTGCTGGCATGCAAAGAAGCTCCTGGCAACAATATGAATATATACAGCACAAAAATATTTATCCTCCCCAGGTAACTGAATAGTCAGGACTGACAAAGACAGCTGTGACCAGTTAAAACTGGGAAAAGAAAGAGGGCAAATTGTACAAAAATATATAATTATTTGTAGTATTTTTATGCCATTGAGGAAATAAGTCAGAGGTTAACACTAATGAGTGAATGTAAATGAGTGGTTTAATGCAGAATGAATGAGGTGCCAGGTTTCTTACGATAAATAACCAGGTTTGCTCATCGCTTCAATACAAGGAAAAATAAAAAAGTTCCGGAAGTATTAAAGCAATATTAACTTTAAAGTAAATTCATTTCATTTCTAACCACAATCTTTTGCTCTGAAAGTAGCTTCACTGCTGTGGACCATGAAAAAGCAGAAAACTTATGATAAGGGTTGTCAGAACTGCAACCCAAGTTTTTTTCTGGGGGGGGGGGTCTAGTATAATGCTTTAACATAAGGAAAAGTATTAGACAACAGACAAATATATTTTCCAAGTTAAACACAAAATATTCACACTTTCACAGAGAGCAGTTTCATATTGGCTGGAGACACAACAGGTGAATACTTGCGCAGTGACGTCCGATGCCTGAAGTCTGAGATAAGACAGTTTTTCTGTCTCCTCTCAGACTTCTCATCTTGTCAGTACAAACAGTAAATAAGAGGGACCTCTTGTTTCTAGTCTGATTCTTACCATTTACCTATTATTACACATGAACAAGTGTTAATTGTAGCTTTCACAAAAGACCAGGTTTGATATTCTTGTCATCTGTTGTTGTTAAAGCTCAAATGAAGGCTGTTTAAGGTCTAAAAAAGCTACACTTTACACTTAACATTCTACACTTTAATTTGGCCATGTCAGAGTTAAAATACCCAGGCTTTGATATCAGTGAGGCAATGTCACAGCCTAAAATGCATTAACATGATCCAAGGAGCAGAAGTTCACCAGTATACACGGCTGATTGACTAAAAGGCCTCGAAGCGTTGCCCCTTTTTGAAAAACATCAAAACTGAAATTGCAAGGAGTGATTCATGAAATGCAAAGTCTTAAACTATCAGCAATGTATCGCATACAGTATTGATCCACAAGACTCTGTGATATGAAATATTCATTTTATATGGTTAATTCTTTAAATTATCTAAGTTAGCTTTACATTTCACAAAACATTGATTTAAAAAAACAAACAAATAACTGTTGTTAAAAGCATTAACCTACAGAATTAAAGGAGAATGCTGGTATTTCCCAAAATCCTATTTAAAACATTAAAAAAAAAAATAAAAAAATAAAAATGGTTTGGTCACTGACACTGATTAGTTCGACAATGTTATACATTGCACCATCATAGGGCAAGTCCATATGTTGAAAATAAATCATTTTTCACTAGCGACACTCAAAATGTAATTGCAAGTGTCTGGTTGTACAATGTTTGTACAGTCTGTGTTTTTCTTACCTTTTTCTGCCTCTTGTTGCTGACAGTGCACCCCTGACACAAACAGTCAGCAGCAGGGGAGGGGCCACTATTTTCCAAAGTTTTTCCTATTGTTAATTATTTGGATTATATCTACAAAAATGTGTTTCATAAACACCATAAAACTTTGGAAAACAGTGCCCCTTTGGCATTGTGCTGGGAAATGGGGCTTAGGTTGAAAAATACTGGAATTTTCTTTTAATTATGAGCCATGTATACTTTACATTGAGAATACAATTGTTTTCATTAATAATTCATTTGTTGTTTTTACAAGTAGTCATTTAATTAAGATATCAAAACAGCATAAAAAATCCCAGTGTGATATTTTCTAACATTCCAAAGCCTAAGAAACTTGAAAAACAATTTATTATCAATTAATTAAATAGTTGGCAATTAATTTTCTTCCTATCAGCTATTCCGTGAATCATTTCAATTTTTAGGATTGAAATGACTGAAATCAAGTTTAGGATTTTGAAGTATCAACAAGCATTATACAATGAAATGTGAATCTTAAAATGTGTGCAAGATTACTCCAATGGTGACTGAAGGCTGCGACAGCCGAGTGAGTGTAGCAGTGACTGAGCTGGAATCAAGTTTCCTTGGCAGACTCAGGGCTTTGGGGGGGCAGAGGGAGGACACTAGGGTGGACATGGAGGCCCTCATGCCTGCACTGTGTTGGAGGCACCTGTTGCAAATGCATTCCCCCTTGTAATTCAATCACATGTCAGACAAGGAAAAGAAAACTGTTATTACAGAATACCACTTTATTCAAATCAGTGTCATGCAATTTTCAAATTAAGTCAGAGGAAAACGCAGCTGGCTCATTAATCAGTCA
>KV751345.1:4101152-4126669 GCA_001698575.1 Mola mola
GTGAGCCAATTGTCTGAAAGCATTATGAGCATAGATAGATAGATAGAGATGGATAGAGGTAACTTTATTAATCCCCGTAGGGAATTTAATTTGTCACAGCAGCAATATTGTTCTGGTACAGGACCAGTGGACATATAACAGATCGCTGGCAAATCTAACATTTCCCCCGATGACTGCAGGGATACAGGGTTTAAACCTCCTCTTCTTCATCCTGACCTTAACCCCCGCTCTACAGCCACGGCGTCGCCTCCTAATCACCCCGGGGATGGACGGCTTCTCTTCGGCAGTGAGAGCCGACTGCCTCAGGGTGATCAGCTGATCCCGCGTGTAAACAATGCGGGCGGTACTGTGGCTCTGGCCCTCGTGTTGTGAGCGGCAACACGGGTGCTGCAGAAAAAAATATAAATAAATAAATGAATAAAAGCATGGAGACGTATTAGAAGTATTAATGTCCTACAGCATTAGTTACATACAAATGATGCAGGGACCTCTTGACTCTGTCACAATGTTACACTGGGTTATGAAATCTGCTTGAAAAGTGCAATAAATTGTCAAATACAGACTATGCTCACATAAGCTATATTGCCAACATTACAAAAAGTGTGTAGCATGAACCAGATACAGTGCATCAAAATGAAAGAATTTTTTATTTTTAGATAACCCTGACATCTTTATTTGGTGTATCATGCTCAAGCAGATATCTGGATGAGGTGTAGCACAGCGAGAGATTATCTACGGGTGTAAATCAGCAGGATATCGTGCAGCACGATGAAAGTTTTATCCCTGCATGAAAGCTTAGATTTTAGATCCACTGCTCAGAGTGTACATTTATGTCATAGTCAATAAAAATGTGCTTTACAGCATTTGAAGAATCAAAAAATGAAATTTGAAATAAAATCTAAAGTTCAGTACATTTGGAGGCATTTAACTGTTGCAAAAGTAGCAAAGTATTTTACCACAGGGCTCCTTATGAAAGACAGTACAGTTCATGTATTTCAGTATGAATATTAGTTAGTTAATATATTCGCTTTATTTGAGAAAATACTGTTATGCATTGTGGCTTAACTGACTAAATACATTTATGTACATCTACTCTCGCAGTTACAGAGATCTGTGAGTTCATCAATGAAGCTTTCATCTTCTTGTTTAAGTACCATAGGGATACAGAGATGCTTCTATACTCTGCAGTCAAGAAAAATTGATTGGCATGTTACAGCTTGTTGTCCTGACTTACAATGCCAATAAAGTCTGTTTAAAACAAAGGCAACCATTAGCAGGATTTGAAGAACACATTTGAAATAATGTTTGTATCTAAATGAAGCCTAATTACAGTAATATATTTACTCACTGTTCAAGATTTTCCAATGAGGGAATCAAATAAAGAGTTAGTTTTGACACAGTTTTCTACCAATCCTCTGAAAACTTTTCTTCCACTTTTCTTTTTATTTGAATAGACCTATTAGGACACCGTCACGTTGTTCTGGACCGCAAAGATCATCAATTTGCTAAACTTGACAGCAGTGTCTCAGCGACTCTTGATAAACCACATACTTTGTTGTGAGCAGTGTAATGTGGGAACTTTATTTTCTCTGCCCAAAATTTATACTACATTAAAATGCAGAAGGTACACTCAGACATGGGTGACACAAGGTGGAATGTATAATCTTGTCTAGAGTCCATTGCTAACCTTTCAACTGTGAGCAAAGTTTGTTTTCTGTGAATCCTAAGTCAGTATTTCAAGAATGACCCATTGCTCTTGCGTTCATCCCTAAAATGTACAATCCACACATCCAATAGATAGATAAAAAAACACTACAGGTAAAAGGGGAAAATACATAATTGTGATTCTGGGGTGAACATTAAAGTTTGGCCATAGGAGACTGAACATTCTGTTGAAGACTAATTGTTCCATTAGTAGCAGTTTGATGAGGTGACTTGGGTTGGGTACCCTTTGAATTTTAGCGATTCTGTTTCTGTCTTTTGATTCCGGTTCTAAACTATTCTCTATTCCAATTCTTTGAGTGTCAGAGTCACATGCTTATTTCAGAAAAATGTTTCTTAGAAACTTTACCATAAGTTGACTCATATTTTGTCACATTAACATTCACAACTGCTTTTATACAGTTTAAGGAAAGTTACAAATACCGATTAAATTTTCAAAATTTTATGTGTCAGTCATAATATGCTCTTTCCTTGTTCACTAATACAGTGTACAGTGTGTCAAATGAGCTGTAATATAGCTCCTTTGACAACAAGTTGATAATATGAAACGTGTGGTGAAACAAAGTGACTGAGACAGAGTGAAGAAGCAGTAAAAGTTAGCAGCTACTTAGCCTTCGTGCAGTGTTTTGAATGTTATTCAAGAAGCTAAGGTATCAATAAGTGAAGCTCCAGCTTCTCCAGGTGGAGTCTGCTGTGCGCTGTTTCACTGCTGCCGCAGCTCAATGTGAAGGTATTAATCCTAGAGCAAGTCTCCCATTTCCACACAGACTCAGAGCAGGAAAAATATAACACAGATATGCAGTCTGCACACGTCGCCACATTCTGACAGACAGACGGAAGAATATGGATGATTGCTTAAATTTTAGTAAAAATTAACACAAGCTTAAACGCGATGAGGTGGTGCTGGTTGTTAGCTGAGCTGGGAGGATGATGGAGGAGGTGAGAAGCCGGCACAACACATCAAACATGGTGCACACATTGATGGTTAAACCGTGCGCCTGGTGAAGGTGTTTTGCCATGTTTGTAGTGCACCCTCCCGTGCATGAAAATACATTTGTGACAGGTGTTGCACTCTGACGAGTCGGATTCAACATCTTTATAACAAAATGAAGCCACACTTTTGAGCGTCTACAATACTGACAGTGTACAGCTGTAACCTTACCTAGTGTTGTGTTGTGTGCAAAGTTAATTTAGGAATCAATTGGCGGAACCGAGAATAAAATGTTTTAATGATTCCGATGGAACTGAAATGTAGGAACTGGGACTAATTTGAACCTGATCTTGAAAACCAACCATGGAGGTGATGAGCAGGAGAGCAATCTCAGATGTGGCCACAAAAGACTGGAGGAAATCAATAGGACCATTGGACCCATCAAGCCAATGAATGCTTTAAAAGGATTGAGCCTCCATCTCTGAACAGTCGTTGCAGCATCTCAGTATGAATGTGTAAACTTGTGTATCATATGGCCACGTGTTCCAGTGTTACATGCAATGATAGCCCCTACCGACAACAAGCTGTAATTCTACAAAGAACTTTGCAGCCTTAAACTGGAAAGTTAATTGGATCGGTTACTGTGGCCCCGATCAACTAAATATTTAAGGTCTTTGTACTCTAATTTGAAGAACCTTTAAGTCTCACTGTTTTTAATGGTGCAAATTAAAAATCCACCAAAGGCATTTGGCTCAATTTTTTCAAATTGAGAAATCAAAGTTTGGGCATTTGAACCTTTAATCCTAAAGTTATATCCAAGCCTCTCTCTATTGTGTTCTGCATGTGTGAAAATATGTAAGTGAAGACTTCTTCAAAGAGTAAGAGGTAACTCAGTATGCAGATCTAAAACAGGGCACAGCTGTTCACACAGGCCTGTCCCCTGGCTTGCCTCTCTCCCTGGGAAGGTCCAGGCCCATGCACCCCTGGGGACTCCTGGGTAATAATGCAGTGGACACGCCAGCCTAGCTCCAAGCTGAAGCTTCAGACAAGGTGGGTGAGCAACTCAGGTTAAACTCTGCAAAAAGATACAAAATACAAAACTGTTGCAGTACAAATGACAGTGAAGTGTATCAAATTACGTCGTCCTCAGGTCAATCTCAGGATATCACAAAACACACCAGAGATTGCATTAGATTATCTCATGGTCTGTCGTTTTGAGGTTGAAGAAAATGACTCAGAAACCTTAACTTTTGGTTAATGTGACTACTGAAGACAACATCAGATCTCATACAAACTTACTCTGTATTGCAGTTGATTATTACTGCTTTATCTCACTTATGATGTTGACTTCTTCTCTGTTATAAAAGCTTTCAAACGAGGTTTCTAATGCTATATAAATCTGTTAATTGAAATATGGCAATACATACCATGGGAACACCAGTGTCATATAGTCAACAGTGTCATTCACTGCATTAACCTGTGACGGAACCTGCATCAAACCACACAAAATATCGGTTTAATTTGGTGATGGGAACCAGTTTGGAAGAGAATACGCTCAGTCACAGAGCAAATTTATAGTTTATTTGAAGGTGATCCCAGAACTCTTTTGTTCATGGGTTAAAGAGGTATGATGAGTTTAAGCCTGAGTCTTTAATGTCACGATGTTGCTTGGATAGATCATCAGTTTAACTCATGATTAACACATAACCTGATCCAGAGGAGGCTATGTTCAGAGTTTTGGATTAAAACAGTTATGGAAAGCTCAGTCCTGTCAGGTGTTAATTTCCTGGCAATATTTCTCAGCAAGATATAGATTCTCACCTGAGAAAATACTTTAGATATTCATTCTGCTGTACATTGAAGCACAAGGTGAGTAATACAATTGACTGAATGCACGGAAGAACAGCAGCACAAATTATATGCCTTATGTCTTTTTTTTTTTTTGTTATTTACTTATTTATTTTTTGGGGCCACAACAACACATTTATGTTGTGATGCAGAACTTGTTACGCTCGATTTATTGCCTTGTTTCTTTTAAAACGTTGGTATTGTAACTAAAAGAACCGTGATTAAAAAAATTGATGAGTCTATGGGTGTTTATCACAGGTGATCAATCAACAAATTATTTCACTTTGATTTTGCTTTAAACGGAATAGATTTCCATGTATCTGGTATGGTGTAGTAGTGGAATTTTTAATTTAACTCTACATTCTCTAACTCTGTCTCTACAACGTGCAGTCGTCATGCTAGGTCTCTAGAATAACAGCCTCTTCCTCTTGATTGCTATTGTTTGGATTAGTTTGTGCAAAGAAGTCTTCAATGATGCACTACATGACTTTAAATGGGAACGCATATATAACCTGGAGCAGAAAACTTGTGTCAACAAAGAAAGTTGATAACCTTGTTTGAGACTCATTTTCTCTGACTGGGGCTTTAAATTTTGTTGACTCATCTCCTGCAAAGAAAGTCAGGCTGTGTCAGTCTTGGTCTAACTTACTATAAAATAAAATAATTAACAAATTGTGTGGTTTTTAATCAACCTAATTTAGCTAAAATCCTTCATGTTAGCTCTATGGTACATTATTAATTGTCCTTGGTATTTTTTCACTCTTAAAAAAGCAGAGTCAATTTTATCTTACGTTTTAAATAAAATGGCAAGTCAAGAATTAACAGCAAGCCAAACAGCTTTTGAGCACTAATGAGACAGCATCATGGTTAATATTTCTGACGAGGTCACATTACTGGCAGTTTTAGGGGTTAAGGGCACTTAAGAGGGATGTAGTGTGGGTAAAGTTAACTTTCAAGATAAATTATGTAGAAATCTAACTCCTTTTGGCCTGAATAAGCTCATACTTTAAATTTATATCCACATCACTTTATTGCATGTTTATTTTGGAACAAAGCAGCATGTCTCCAACACAAAAGAAAGAAATTATTTCTTGATCACTTAGTTATCCAAGTTATGTAACTATTTCTTTGTAGAAAAAAACAGATATAAAACAGTTGCATACCACATGTTGTACTCTAATAATATTTGTGTAAATATTGCAAAATGTTCCTCTTGTCTCAGTAATAATTTTTTTTATCATGAAACTTTAGGGAGAAAAAAATGGAACAGCCCAGGGGGAAGAAAACATGGTTAAATATTTAATTGGAGACAATTTAATTCATTTAGCAGTGCTGGAGACAAGGAGTCCAGGGAGACAGTGCTTGAAGCAGTGTTTTTGTCATCTTCTTTTTGTATCAGTCAGAGTAATTTATGTCCGCAGGGGCTGGCTGTCAGTAGCAAGGCTCCATGAACACATTCCTTCTCACCCAGGCCATTATCGGCCCATTCAGCAGCACTGGAGCCTGCTCACATGTGTCTCTCTCTGGGCTGACCTTCTGGGCCCTCGTCTCAGCCTGACTCAACACTCCTACTAATCCACAACTTAGAGACTAAAAGCACAAAGGCTGAGGATGGCGTCACAACCAGCCACATGAACATAACATGATCAGCGCACAACCTCCATAGTCTGTAGTTCACATGCACCACAGGAAATATGAAAAGAATGGCAATAAGGATTAGTAACTGCAATGCCATGATATAATACTCATTAGTATAACGGCATGATTTTGAAAACATAATTAAGAGAAGCATGAGCAATACTTTTGACATTCTCTTCCTACTTCCTAGCCTTTTTTCCTCATTCTTTAATAAAGAAAGACTATATTCTATACATTTATTGCAAATTTAAATGCATTGATCTTCAGTAGGTTTTCATTACAGTTGCCGATACATTTCAGTACACTGCAAAACTAGAGCCAGGTCTAAGGTCACAAGCTCTCTGGTAAGAAGCCACACCCTGTCTCAACTAACAACCCTCACTGTTCTTATTATTGTTTTGGATCTTTTCCATTTGGTTGGACGCTGAATGCAAATAATTACTGCCAGTCATATCCAACCATGCCACAGGTTCTCTTGAGTGGGAGCCATCGTGCCCTGGAGGTCTGAACCATTTACAGCTTGCAACACATCCTGTTGCAAGCTGTCTCCATCAAACACACACACTTACCAACAGAAATTAAGAACACACACTAACAAAAACACATGAAACTACACTATGTTCAATAGTCATCATGTAGTTATGGAAGATTTGATACATTTTGATTTTTAAAGAATCTTCAGCTTTGCTGTGTAGTAAATATGGATTGTTCAGGGTAATAGTGGCAATTTGAAAGTTTATGTTTTAAAACCACTCCTGAACAATAAATTAGCTTTGAAACCACAACTGGTGCAATTAATCAGCTTTGAATTCTAATAAGAGGACTCAATGAATAGGGCTAGTGGCACTTGAAAGTTAGTTGCTGCTACATTTCTGGGGACAAGTAGTTTCATCATGCCAAACAATAGGTCAGTAACAAGTCCCACATCTCTGTGAAGTTGATTGTTTCATTATTGGACTCATCAGTGTGTCATGTTTCAAGGAAGACTGACCTATCATCGTGGTGGACTTTTGAGAGCACTGCCCAATGGAAAACGCTATTATTCTCACAGGTAATGTTTTCCTGTGATCACTGGAAACATGCAGATAAGTTCTGGAGGTCTGTCCTTTCTTCAGATGAGACTAAACTGGATTGCTTTAGGTACATGGATGTTTCTTTTGTTTGGTGCAGAAAGGAAAAAGGGCTTCACCCCTATAAATACAGTTCCCATAGTTAAGCATGGTGACAGGACCATAATGCTGGCACAAGTAAATCTTGATTTGGGGCACGGGGTCATGAAGAAAGATCATTATGTGGACATTTTGAAGGACAATGTGAATAACTCTGCAGCCAGTCTAGCTTTTAGGGATGGTCTTTTTCCGTAAATTTAATATGGGTATACTCGCTAAATAAATACATTATTACATGATAAAAATGGGACAGCAATGCAGAACCAATGTTCAATGTTTATGTCCTGCCATGGTGCATGTAAACCCGACTATGTTTAACTGCTGTACTCAAAAAAAACACTGCAGATGTACGCAAATAGTAAAACACTACTCGAATAATTACGTCACAGAGTACTCGTACCCATTCCTACTAGCTTTAGGCAGTTGTTGGGCCTTCTACCAAAACAATGACCCGTAGAATTTTGGTACTATCATTTTTATTTGTTCTTGTTTAAGTTCAGTGCATCAATAATAATTTCTTCATTAAAATGTGGACATTTTGTCATTATTCTGAACTTACTGAACTATCTTTAGCTGGATGTAAAACCTCTGGGTACTGGTCAGTTCTTAAGGGTTTCTTTAATTTTATGAAGGGGAAATGAATTTTTACTTGAACTGTATGTTTGATATGCTGCTGCAATTTTCACAGTGAAGTGAATAATTATAAAATTATGGGGAACCACAGAAGTGTAATTAGCTACATATTTGCATTCAGTTCATTAGAGCTGTCTAAATGTGCCTAATGAATTCATAAATTTCAATTTTAGTATGGTCTGAGGCCTATCGCAGGGCAAAAAAAGGACTGTACCCTAAGAGCAGTACCTGAGCCAAAACCAACTGGCAGTCAGTTAATTATAACACTTAGGAAGATACACTCCTACTGGGGCATATTTTAAACTTTGATCCTGTTCAGTGGTTTCAGTTTATATTCTGTTCTTTGTGTGCACCTTTAAATGTTTCCCGAATGCTAGTAAATCTAACTCACCTACTCACAAACGTATGCCATCACCTCTGCACAGACACTTAGGAAGATACACTCCTACTGGGGCATATTTTAAACTTTGATCCTGTTCAGTGGTTTCAGTTTATATTCTGTTCTTTGTGTGCACCTTTAAATGTTTCCCGAATGCTAGTAAATCTAACTCACCTACTCACAAACGTATGCCATCACCTCTGCACAGACATGTTTTATGATTTTCTAAATTTAAGCTGAAAAGACAGTGAAGACTAGGCTACTGAAAACTAGTTTTGCAATTTCAGGGAGATAACAGTTCCTGTTTTCTCATTGTTGTGCTGGAGTGCTATCTATCAGTTCTATCAGTTTGGATCAATAAATTGATTTTTAAAGTTTGAAGTTTATTCAAATGTATGTAATTTGACTCAAATGCTTCTCCACCTGTTCCGTCCCCTATTTGATGGTTTCAGAGTGACTTTCGTGAAACTCAAAGTGGTGGCAGCTGAGGTAGACGAGGAGGGAGGGATTTTTTTGTTAGAAGTGGACAGAATTTTAAGTATCCAAAATGATTAAATATATGATTGACTGTTTATCACATACATTAAACATGCTGCTTGTATCCTTCAACTTTACCAGCTGTAGAAATGGTAATTTGGGTACAAGTCAAAGTAGTTGTTGTTGTCATTAAAGTAATTATTCATTTCAGTTCCCAACGTCATATAGTAGATTTTATGAGAGTGAGTAAACTGATCTTTCCACTTCTGTTAGGGCCCTGCCTTCAGGTTGTCTACTATAAATTAATAATTAGGATTAATGTATATATTTGATATTCAAATTCATTCAATATATTTTTGTGTAGTGCCACAGCAACACATTTTAGTATCAAAGTATCTGTACTTGATGCTGCAGATAATCATTAACAATGCAATTATTAAATTTCCTTTTCTAAATCACTAAGGCCTCTATACATCTCCGAAACTGATATGAATTGCATTTTTCTCAGTTGCATTTTGCAAAGTATTTCCTGTTGTGTCAAGACCATGGGTAATAGCATCATTATTGTGCTCTGTGAGTCCCCCTCCATTTCCCTGTTCAAGGATGCTCATTAGAAGACAACAGCTAATCTGGCGTTGGGGTCCTGATAACTGCCTTGCTTGGCGTCACTCTTGTAAATTGCAGTGGCTCCCTGTTAAAAGCACTTGATAGCAGTATCAGGAGACAGGCTGGATTGGGGAGACAGTGTGTCCGGCTCCAAATGACCTCCCAAAATAGACAAGTGCCTTAAGACCAAGGGCCACAGGCAACTCCAGTCGAAGCAACGGAGCTCAGACATGGCCAGGAAGAACATGTCATCAGAGTCATTGCTGTTAATGGCATGCAGATATTCAAGGGAGGCGGCAGACAGCGAGTGACCCCAACCCTCAGCATGTAGTTCTCGCACAGTGCAGAGTTTTGCCAAACCACAGACAGGTCAGACATGGAGTCGCCTGTACAGGGCAGGAGCCACTTATTACCACAGAGCTGATAATGGCCAATTCTCTCACTGAACGTGTAAGGTCTGCTCTGTCTCTGTGGCTGAGTTTAAAGCATACCACTCGGGCTTTTGCATTTATATGTGTTGGCCTGGCTAAGTATTACATGGTGCGGCAACCCAGTGTGGTATGGATATGCATTTTCATTACAATACGTGCATTCACTTTAAGGTGTGTTTTTAACTGATGACATGCTCGGGTGAATAAAGCAGCTGTGGCTCTAATGTATGGTAAAAAAACAGATAAACATGTTATATTTACCCCCTAATTTTGATGTTAGTGTCTGTCCATCATGCATCAAACAACAGGATTCCACAACAATGAATTCCACACAACCAGCCAACATTTAAGAGCTGTTTAAACACCATTTAAATCAAATTTATAAAAGAAGACAACATTTTATCACTTTACCATCACTCGCAACATGTGAAGATGGATGGTTTCAGCTTAATGTCAGGTGAGGACATTGCTCTTTGGCAAAGTGAGATTCCTCCCCCTTGCAGTAATAAAAAAAACAAAGCTCTGCTAATTTGTTGTTAAAACACGTATTTCCAGATATTTTAAAATGCTTTTAGCATGAAGCAGCAAAATTATGAAATGTTGGGTTTTCGCCAGCAGTAAATAAACATGCTTCCTACTTCTACAAACATGATAAAATAGTAAAGTAAGGGAAAAATCAGAAAATTCAGCAATAGCGGTCGGAGAGAAACTCAACTTCAAACCACACATTTAACAATAAGATACACAATTTCAAAGGGATTAACACTGAAGACAGTCTTTTAAATTCTTTTCTCTTTGGTCTCCTACACAGACATGAGTCAAGTGCTGAAACACATTTCTTGTTTGATGGGATGAAAGGTGAATTGAGGTTGGCTGGTGTCTACAAGAGGTCCATTTGAAGGCATTTCTGAGTAGCTTTGACAAAACTCTGGTGGTAATCTCAAGCTCACAGCTCAAAGCACAGCTGGGACTCAATATGGTTTAAAGTTCTTTACTGGCTATCTAAGATACAACAAACCTCTTCAGTCATGTGAGATAAACATTTTCAGGCAACTCTATACATACATGTAGCTCATGCTGTTGTGAGCTCACTTAAGAATATTAAGCAAAGCTGAGAGCAACCATGTCCGAAAAAGCATGGTTCCTTATGTAGATTTAAGGGTTATAATTTTATTGATACGGATACCAATATACTTATCAATACAAGTTGGTGGAGAAAATACATTTATTTATGACTCAAACTGAGCAACTCCTTGTCGTCATACATCAATGCCTGATGCTATGGGACGGCTGCCAGCTATGTTAGACTGAATTAACATTACAGAATTCTGGTCACAAATACCAATAGCAACACTGTTTGTCAAGGAACTTAGCAGTACTTAGGCAAGAAACTAATCACGTACAGGCACTAGTTAATACCAGTTTTCGGTACCCATCCCTAGTACATTTTCTGTCTTTCTTCACTCTAGTATGACTAAATCCTGCTACTGTACCGGGTCAGATTTGTGAACTTGCATTTACTTGTGCATGTAGAGCACACTTCTCACTGACCAGGCACTATTCTGGCTTATGTCCTCCCTAAAGAGTCATGTATTAAAGACACTGTTTTGCTCCAACACAGGAAGGCTAATTACCATCCTTAATGCTACACTTCCACTGCTGGGCCCATTAAGTAAATCAATAAGAGAGGAAACCAGCTAAAATTGAATCATAGACTCAAAACAAGGCCGCCCCAGTGTAGCTGGACTAGTGTTAACTTAGAGTGAGGCAAATTAAAAGGAAGGGAGGGAATGATCCCTTTGAGGCCTTAAAGCCTGAAAAGCAACACATTGTTGAATGTGCCATCAGTGGTTTTGAAAATTAATGGGAAACCTGCAACATTGTTACATACATACAAATCAAATTAAACTTTTCATGGCAAATCAAGGATGGACCAATGTTATATACCCAAATTCTACACCATAACTAAGAAAACACATGGAATCAATTCTGCTTAATGATAAAGATTTAGGCCTAAACCTTGTCTCCTTTGGTGCAGTGCACACAACCCGGGTCCTTCTAATAAGAGGACTCAATGAATAGGGCTAGTGGCACTTGAAAGTTAGTTGCTGCTACATTTCTGGGGACAAGTAGTTTCATCATGCCAAACAATAGGTCAGTAACAAGTCCCACATCTCTGTGAAGTTGATTGTTTCATTATTGGACTCATCAGTGTGTCATGTTTCAAGGAAGACTGACCTATCATCGTGGTGGACTTTTGAGAGCACTGCCCAATGGAAAACGCTATTATTCTCACAGGTAATGTTTTCCTGTGATCACTGGAAACATGCAGATAAGTTCTGGAGGTCTGTCCTTTCTTCAGATGAGACTAAACTGGATTGCTTTAGGTACATGGATGTTTCTTTTGTTTGGTGCAGAAAGGAAAAAGGGCTTCACCCCTATAAATACAGTTCCCATAGTTAAGCATGGTGACAGGACCATAATGCTGGCACAAGTAAATCTTGATTTGGGGCACGGGGTCATGAAGAAAGATCATTATGTGGACATTTTGAAGGACAATGTGAATAACTCTGCAGCCAGTCTAGCTTTTAGGGATGGTCTTTTTCCGTAAATTTAATATGGGTATACTCGCTAAATAAATACATTATTACATGATAAAAATGGGACAGCAATGCAGAACCAATGTTCAATGTTTAAAGTTGGACACAAAAAAAAGGGCTACTCGGACTTACCATACTGATTACTAAGTAGTCTGCTAAATAGTGGCTTTGAGGCTATCAGACAACATCAGAATATAAAATTTTCACATTTCTCTAAATAAATAGCCCACAATGGAAACCGGTACACGGACATATAACTTCGCCAACGCACCCGAGTCTTCAGCAGCTGCTTTAAGGTTGTAAGGTCATCAGCCTGTTATATGTATCTGTTATCATCGCAACTTGTGCTAACAGAGCTAGCAGATGATGAGATGCAGACTGTCAGTTTTCTGTCTCCGATGGTTACTTCTCGTGTTTTAAGTGCATATGGTTAAACATCAAACTACTATTTCTGTAAGTTTAACGCCACATATTTTGTTTTGATCAGAGTTAATACCTCAGTTTTTGTGCTAGTTCCTGCCATGGTGCATGTAAACCCGACTATGTTTAACTGCTGTACTCAAAAAAAACACTGCAGATGTACGCAAATAGTGAAACACTACTCGAATAATTACGTCACAGAGTACTCGTACCCATTCCTACTAGCTTTAGGCACTTGTTGGGCCTTCTACCAAAACAATGACCCGTAGAATTTTGGTACTATCATTTTTATTTGTTCTTGTTTAAGTTCAGTGCATCAATAATAATTTCTTCATTAAAATGTGGACATTTTGTCATTATTCTGAACTTACTGAACTATCTTTAGCTGGATGTAAAACCTCTGGGTACTGGTCAGTTCTTAAGGGTTTCTTTAATTTTATGAAGGGGAAATGAATTTTTACTTGAACTGTATGTTTGATATGCTGCTGCAATTTTCACAGTGAAGTGAATAATTATAAAATTATGGGGAACCACAGAAGTGTAATTAGCTACATATTTGCATTCAGTTCATTAGAGCTGTCTAAATGTGCCTAATGAATTCATAAATTTCAATTTTAGTATGGTCTGAGGCCTATCGCAGGGCAAAAAAAGGACTGTACCCTAAGAGCAGTACCTGAGCCAAAACCAACTGGCAGTCAGTTAATTATAACACTTAGGAAGATACACTCCTACTGGGGCATATTTTAAACTTTGATCCTGTTCAGTGGTTTCAGTTTATATTCTGTTCTTTGTGTGCACCTTTAAATGTTTCCCGAATGCTAGTAAATCTAACTCACCTACTCACAAACGTATGCCATCACCTCTGCACAGACACACAGACACACAGACATGTTTTATGATTTTCTAAATTTAAGCTGAAAAGACAGTGAAGACTAGGCTACTGAAAACTAGTTTTGCAATTTCAGGGAGATAACAGTTCCTGTTTTCTCATTGTTGTGCTGGAGTGCTATCTATCAGTTCTATCAGTTTGGATCAATAAATTGATTTTTAAAGTTTGAAGTTTATTCAAATGTATGTAATTTGACTCAAATGCTTCTCCACCTGTTCCGTCCCCTATTTGATGGTTTCAGAGTGACTTTCGTGAAACTCAAAGTGGTGGCAGCTGAGGTAGACGAGGAGGGAGGGATTTTTTTGTTAGAAGTGGACAGAATTTTAAGTATCCAAAATGATTAAATATATGATTGACTGTTTATCACATACATTAAACATGCTGCTTGTATCCTTCAACTTTACCAGCTGTAGAAATGGTAATTTGGGTACAAGTCAAAGTAGTTGTTGTTGTCATTAAAGTAATTATTCATTTCAGTTCCCAACGTCATATAGTAGATTTTATGAGAGTGAGTAAACTGATCTTTCCACTTCTGTTAGGGCCCTGCCTTCAGGTTGTCTACTATAAATTAATAATTAGGATTAATGTATATATTTGATATTCAAATTCATTCAATATATTTTTGTGTAGTGCCACAGCAACACATTTTAGTATCAAAGTATCTGTACTTGATGCTGCAGATAATCATTAACAATGCAATTATTAAATTTCCTTTTCTAAATCACTAAGGCCTCTATACATCTCCGAAACTGATATGAATTGCATTTTTCTCAGTTGCATTTTGCAAAGTATTTCCTGTTGTGTCAAGACCATGGGTAATAGCATCATTATTGTGCTCTGTGAGTCCCCCTCCATTTCCCTGTTCAAGGATGCTCATTAGAAGACAACAGCTAATCTGGCGTTGGGGTCCTGATAACTGCCTTGCTTGGCGTCACTCTTGTAAATTGCAGTGGCTCCCTGTTAAAAGCACTTGATAGCAGTATCAGGAGACAGGCTGGATTGGGGAGACAGTGTGTCCGGCTCCAAATGACCTCCCAAAATAGACAAGTGCCTTAAGACCAAGGGCCACAGGCAACTCCAGTCGAAGCAACGGAGCTCAGACATGGCCAGGAAGAACATGTCATCAGAGTCATTGCTGTTAATGGCATGCAGATATTCAAGGGAGGCGGCAGACAGCGAGTGACCCCAACCCTCAGCATGTAGTTCTCGCACAGTGCAGAGTTTTGCCAAACCACAGACAGGTCAGACATGGAGTCGCCTGTACAGGGCAGGAGCCACTTATTACCACAGAGCTGATAATGGCCAATTCTCTCACTGAACGTGTAAGGTCTGCTCTGTCTCTGTGGCTGAGTTTAAAGCATACCACTCGGGCTTTTGCATTTATATGTGTTGGCCTGGCTAAGTATTACATGGTGCGGCAACCCAGTGTGGTATGGATATGCATTTTCATTACAATACGTGCATTCACTTTAAGGTGTGTTTTTAACTGATGACATGCTCGGGTGAATAAAGCAGCTGTGGCTCTAATGTATGGTAAAAAAACAGATAAACATGTTATATTTACCCCCTAATTTTGATGTTAGTGTCTGTCCATCATGCATCAAACAACAGGATTCCACAACAATGAATTCCACACAACCAGCCAACATTTAAGAGCTGTTTAAACACCATTTAAATCAAATTTATAAAAGAAGACAACATTTTATCACTTTACCATCACTCGCAACATGTGAAGATGGATGGTTTCAGCTTAATGTCAGGTGAGGACATTGCTCTTTGGCAAAGTGAGATTCCTCCCCCTTGCAGTAATAAAAAAAACAAAGCTCTGCTAATTTGTTGTTAAAACACGTATTTCCAGATATTTTAAAATGCTTTTAGCATGAAGCAGCAAAATTATGAAATGTTGGGTTTTCGCCAGCAGTAAATAAACATGCTTCCTACTTCTACAAACATGATAAAATAGTAAAGTAAGGGAAAAATCAGAAAATTCAGCAATAGCGGTCGGAGAGAAACTCAACTTCAAACCACACATTTAACAATAAGATACACAATTTCAAAGGGATTAACACTGAAGACAGTCTTTTAAATTCTTTTCTCTTTGGTCTCCTACACAGACATGAGTCAAGTGCTGAAACACATTTCTTGTTTGATGGGATGAAAGGTGAATTGAGGTTGGCTGGTGTCTACAAGAGGTCCATTTGAAGGCATTTCTGAGTAGCTTTGACAAAACTCTGGTGGTAATCTCAAGCTCACAGCTCAAAGCACAGCTGGGACTCAATATGGTTTAAAGTTCTTTACTGGCTATCTAAGATACAACAAACCTCTTCAGTCATGTGAGATAAACATTTTCAGGCAACTCTATACATACATGTAGCTCATGCTGTTGTGAGCTCACTTAAGAATATTAAGCAAAGCTGAGAGCAACCATGTCCGAAAAAGCATGGTTCCTTATGTAGATTTAAGGGTTATAATTTTATTGATACGGATACCAATATACTTATCAATACAAGTTGGTGGAGAAAATACATTTATTTATGACTCAAACTGAGCAACTCCTTGTCGTCATACATCAATGCCTGATGCTATGGGACGGCTGCCAGCTATGTTAGACTGAATTAACATTACAGAATTCTGGTCACAAATACCAATAGCAACACTGTTTGTCAAGGAACTTAGCAGTACTTAGGCAAGAAACTAATCACGTACAGGCACTAGTTAATACCAGTTTTCGGTACCCATCCCTAGTACATTTTCTGTCTTTCTTCACTCTAGTATGACTAAATCCTGCTACTGTACCGGGTCAGATTTGTGAACTTGCATTTACTTGTGCATGTAGAGCACACTTCTCACTGACCAGGCACTATTCTGGCTTATGTCCTCCCTAAAGAGTCATGTATTAAAGACACTGTTTTGCTCCAACACAGGAAGGCTAATTACCATCCTTAATGCTACACTTCCACTGCTGGGCCCATTAAGTAAATCAATAAGAGAGGAAACCAGCTAAAATTGAATCATAGACTCAAAACAAGGCCGCCCCAGTGTAGCTGGACTAGTGTTAACTTAGAGTGAGGCAAATTAAAAGGAAGGGAGGGAATGATCCCTTTGAGGCCTTAAAGCCTGAAAAGCAACACATTGTTGAATGTGCCATCAGTGGTTTTGAAAATTAATGGGAAACCTGCAACATTGTTACATACATACAAATCAAATTAAACTTTTCATGGCAAATCAAGGATGGACCAATGTTATATACCCAAATTCTACACCATAACTAAGAAAACACATGGAATCAATTCTGCTTAATGATAAAGATTTAGGCCTAAACCTTGTCTCCTTTGGTGCAGTGCACACAACCCGGGTCCACCCTGGTTAACAAAAAAAGATGAAATACTGAATAGTGTAAAGCTCCAATAACAAATTTGTTGTAATTAAACTTTTTTTTTCCCACTGAACCCTTCCAAAAAATGTGCTGCAAATTGAAGTTTTCTCCCAGCTGCAGCACTTTAATGACATCAGTAAGTGTGCTGCGCTTGTTCTTCTTACGCTTCTCCTGCTTCTTCTCTGTCTTAACTGGTGGAGTGAAAAGTTACATTAAGGTGCTACCACACCCTATTGTGTGAAAATATGCTGAGCTTGTTCAGTCAAAGAAAGCAATTTGGTTTTTGTCTAATCTGTTTAATTCACCAGCTCTAATTTAATTATTGGACAGTTGCAGATAATACAAATATTCCATTATTGGGCCAATAATGCATCATTCCGACACACATCAAGCATCCTTACTTAATCAGATACGCTAACAAAAGTTAAACAAGACAAAAACTTGAAAGAATTGTTAGATTGGCCTTCATTATGTCTTTCATACAAGAGTAACTTATGACTGGGCTGCATAATGACACAACACAGGAATCTGGATTTAAGTGTTCAGTCACTGAAAACTGGACGTTAGATCCCAGGCAATTATTTATTCTTGACTGTCTTTAAACTATCACGATGGAAAATAGGTTGCAAATGTGTCTCTAAGTGTTGCAAAGACTTTCAAATAGCTTTTGTTGTATACTTTCTTTTAAGATGGCAAAAGCATAATATAAAGATTAATCCTGACTCTAATTTCACCATTGCAACTGATTTTTAAGATTTTTGTGCCCCTAAATTTAATAATCTAAGCATTAGCCTATGGTTTCAGCTTGTAAGACACAAATCTGTACAGAAATGACTAAACAATGTTGTCCAAATCAAGTAATTTCCTTATTTGCCAGCGGCAGCGGCAGTATATTTGTCCTCCAGATCTGCTACTGTTATAACAATCTTGTCATTACTGTTGCATTGGGAGATGAATCCATCCATCCATCCATTTTCTACCACTTATCCTGTTAGGGGTCGCGGGGGGCTGGAGCCTATCTCAGCATCTTGGGGCGAAGGCAGGGTACACCCTGGACAAGTCGTCAGTTCATCGCAGCGCTGACATATAGAGACAAACAATCATCCACACTCACATTCACATTCACACCTATGGGCAATTTCAAGTGACCAATTAACCTAACTCCCAGTTTTGCATGTTTTTGGACTGTGGGAGGAAGCCGGAGTACCTGGGGAGAACCCACGCAGACACAGGGCGAACATGTAAACTCCTCACAGAAACGCCCTGACCCGGAATTGAACCCAGGACCTTCTTGCTGTGAGGCGACAGTGCTAACTAACCACTGCACCACTGTGCCGCCTGGGAGATGAATGTCCTACCAAATTGAAATCAATTAGATTTTTTTCACAGCTCTCAGCAAACCTGTGAAAAATGGTCCTTTTTAACAGGTAACACAGTATTCATGGGGAGCATGACTAATGGAGCTCCAGTATGCTAATGCTAGATAATACAACACTAATACTGACTGCATCAAGTTAGTCATGATACCAGGGTGATATCATGTTTGCTAAAATGAGAGCGAGTCAATGAAAAATGGATGATCGCACAAAACACCATCTTCATAATGCTCTACATCTCAGATATAACTGTGTACTCGGGATGGGGGAGATTGGTCATTATGACCCTTAAAGGGTAATGGCGCCAAATTCTGATTTACTTGATCTCATATCTTGGAGGAAGCTGTGGATCGCCTGCCAGTCTGGCGCTCCCAGCCTCCTTGTGTGACCTCAGCCAGTTAGCCTGCTCAGCACTCACAATAGGTGGCCCACTGTGGCCCATTTCTCTGGTGCTTCAGTAGATGTGGGCCTGTAGAAGGGAAGGAAATCCTGGTAGAGCACGGAGCCGGAAAGAGTCGCGCCATTTTAGTTTGCAGGTCTATCCTTAGAGGTCAAACAGAGCTTTTCCCCCAGGGGCCTCCACATTTTTAGACATTTATGCCCCCCCTTCTCAAAGACATTCCTCTCTGTGAAAGTCACCTCCAAAACAATCCACAATCCATACTTTCTATACTTTCCCCATCTAAGGCCTTTCCCTTAAATATATGAAGTTATCCCATTACTAGGCCAGGAATGATAGCACAGGTAATTTACAGTAAAAAAAATATATATATTTTTATGAGCTCACTTAAAATGGATATTTCCCAAGAGGATTTCCTTTCAAAGAAGCATGAAAGTAAATTAGATTTGGTTAAAATACATTATCCCATTAGTTGTCAGACACACGCGTCTGGTGAGAGCGAAACATGAATAGCCAAACTGTGCCAGATGTAAGATTAACTGTCACCAGAGCCTCTTTCTGGAGTGATAGAGTCATCCATAGATCAAGGAAAAAAATGGATAAAGGAAAGTGATTGATCAGCAGGACATACAAGATGGACGGACAGTATAACCCATATTTTTCACTGACGAGCTGAAACAAACTTCTCATTGCAATGTTTGCCTTGAGGCCAACACAATCCAAGGGTTTTCCCAGTGTGTCACCCAATCGAGGGGTATTAGTGTTTGTGTTACAGTGTCTCTCTGTCTTATAAACAATGTGTCTCTTGTGACAGTGACTCAGGCATGGCCTGCTGGCTAGCCACTGAGGCATCATGCTTGCTTGCCAGAGATTGGTCAGGGGAGTGCTGCAGAGCCATGCCATTTGTCATGCTGTATATTTACAGGCTGTGTCAGCACAGGGCGGGTGGAGCGAGACGTCTCCCCTCTGTGCCTGACTCCATGGACGCCAGGCCCAGAACCTCCCCTCATTCATCTGTTTACTTTCTAAATAGGCCTCTGTTTGGACTTACATCAGTGGGGAGAGAATATCTAAGAAAACGAGGAAGGAAATCTGTGCAAAACAAAGGAAAGGGAAAGAAACTCTCTGTGATAGAGACTGCCTCTCGCTGTTCCTGATTACGGCAGTGTTTCAGAGTACTTGGCGCCATCAAAATCAGCTATCCAGGCAGCTGGGCAGTCCAGACGGGGAGAGGAAGACTGGTAGTGACGCTTGCAAATACCAAGTAGGGGATTGTTAGGGAGCTTTTTCAGTGTTTATGTATTTTAGATGGCTGTCTTTGATATTTTGTAAAGCAGGAGAAGAAAGATAGACACCTCCCACAGTCAGCAAACATGTTTGGAACAAATATTATGCAATGCAATCTGTTTTGATATACTGTAGTTTGAACATCTTCCAAACTAAATGTTTTTTGTACATAATGTACAATTACTTTTTATAAATCAGGAATCATATCTCTAGTCTATGCATTAGAAGTCAGCAGAGGAATATAACTAAGCAAAAATTAGGTTGTTTAGCCCTTACAGTGAAATGCGTCCTGGGGCATCCAATCACAAGTAGACAGCTAATTTCACACTTGTCATTAAAACGCATCTCCACATGTGTCTTAAGTGAGCACTTGTAATTGGCTTTTACTTCTTAGAGCAATATGCAACGTAAGATATCCACTGAGATAAATGTTTTTACACAAAGAAGGAACATTTATGTACGTTTGCCAAATTTAAGAGCATACCAAGTGATATTGAATGATATGCAATGATGTAGAATATTGCATAAACAACTTTTCACAAAGTTTAGAATGTTTGCCTGACTCAACAACTCACAAAACAGTGAGGTTTTTTTTTTAAGTATATTACCCTTTTTTTTGTAAAATTTTATTTTTACTGTTATAAAAAAATCCTTCATTCAATACAGGTATTGAAATCAGTTGAAATAGTGAGTAAAAATAGCTGCTGCTTATTGTTAGCACTTAAGATGCAATTTTGACACACAGTAGTAGACAGACTGGTAATACCAAGACAAAATTACAGTTTTTTACAAGGAAACAATTTAAGATGTCTGAGGGGATTGAGGCAATTGAGTCAAGCTCTGATATTTTTGTACATTTCAGCAACATCAAACACAGTGTTCCAAAGTGTTTGGTATTTTTATTTTTAGCACAAACTTAGCTAAAGTAATACTGAAACAGCACATAATACCTGTTTTTTTTTTTGTTTTTTTTTCCCAAATCAAAAGAAAACATAGACACTATGAAAAGAAGTTGTGATCACAACAGGCACAAATAACTGTTGAAATACATACCAGGATGATGAATTGTTTTGGTTATCCAAAAAGGTTTGCACAAGGTCTTTGGTATTTAAAGGTGACAAATACACCCATTCAGCTTAGTGAAATGGACACGTTTGCGGCTCTAAATTTATTCTTGTCAGTATTGTTTGTTTTGAACCAACCAATGGTCTGTCTGGGATGAATATGTATGGCTATTCACGGCTGATCCCTCTCCACTACCTGGGCTGAAGCAGCTTCGCACCAACCTCTGTGCGGCGCTGCCTGAATTGACAACAATATCAGGGCATTACACAATCACCTAATGACCTCAGTTGTCTTTATTTTCTATTTTTCTAAATTTACTTTACTTTATACATACTTTTATGTTTTTTCTGAGCCTGAATTTGTTGCACAGATACTCAAGTTCCCCCTGTCCCCTGATCACAGCGCAGTTGCTTAATATGATGCAATGTGTTTTGATCTTCTACTCACGGCATCTTCATTTGTCCAAATGCTGACAGGCTTTTGCTACTTTGATGATGATTTGCACAGAAATGTCCTACTAAAAGTTCATCATTTCTTTTGCTGTCTGTCATGCGACGCGTCACACTTGTTGCCATCATTGCTGAAAATCAGTAACGGTAAGAAAACATTCCATACCATTTACATGATCATGCTGTTGTGATTGTAGACTCCAAGGTTTCCTGCAGTGCATTTACTGACAAATTTATCTGAACCCATGAATGATATACAATTTGCCATAGGTTTGCAAAGTTTAGAGCATTTCTTTTGAATCAAAAACTGTCAAAGTTTTTCAACAGTTTTAATAAGCGCTGAGGATATGTTGAGATTACCAAGTAAATTATTTAAAACAGACTGTGTTAAACAACAGAGATGTGCTGCTTACCTTTGAATATAAAAGAACTTAATGTGTTACAGTGAAACAATTTTATATAGGACAGCGATCAATCTATTATGCTTGTTATTGGGACTTTTTCTTGTTCCTTTCGACACTGCTGAAGGAATGTAATCACACACGTAATGTGGCCCAGTATACCATCTAATGTAGTTGATTGGTCACATTTCAAGTACCTCCTTTACACATTTTAGGGGTGTTCACACATATCCTCTTGTGATGATCACATAGAAGGAAGTTAAAGCCAGGTCCTTACAAGGAAAATGATGAAGTGTAGCCTGAAACCCACTGATGACCTTGTCACAAAATCAAGAAGGAAAGCTTATCTGGCATTTTCATTTTATAATAATAATATGTCATTATTTAAACAAAATGAATTTTATATTACATTATGTTATACTAACACATTAAGCTAGGTCATAAGCAAGACACATACTGATAAAAATATAAAGATAAAAATAAACAAAAAGCCCCTCTGCACTGCCCGAATCCATTACTGTCAGGTGCTGGTCGTTCGCAGGAATCGCACAATCAAGTCAACAATGAACCAGCGCACACTGAATTGACTTTACGTTAATTTATTAAGTGAACAATCTGTTTTGCCATCAGCCTCTTCAGGCTCATTGTTGACACAGTGATAGGCATTTAGTAAATTTGCGTGATAAGGCCATAATTGCTCAAAGTCAGGTACATATTATATATTTTCTATGTATGTTCTTAGGTTTCACATGACACATTTAATGGAGAATGTTTTACTTTGCTGATGCATTAGAATCTGACTGCTGAGGTTTTGTTCTTAATAATGCAGTTCAGTTGTGTAAAATCAATAAGTGCAAATGCCATTTGACTCTTTCCTAGGAATAAAGTCCTAGGAATAAATTCAATTACTAAAGTCCCTGTAAAATGCATTAATAGGGAATAAGCACAATTGCTGATATAAGTTGTGCTCTCTAAAAGTGATGCAGAGGAAGTCTATTATATTATATCATATATTTTATCAATAGTCTATTGATATATTATGATTGTGTGTGTGTGTGTGTGCGTGTGTTGTCACACACACACACACACACACACACACACACATATACCTGTCCTTTCTATTGCTGTGGTGGCAAAATAAGCAGTCACTTGTGCAAACTGTCGCTTAATTTAATTAATCCAAGTATTTGAAAATAGAGAAATCAGTACTCATCAATAGTTACAACAACAACATCAACTGCTCATCACAGTAGCAACCAACCCCTAGTTTTCACTGCTACTATAATAGCATTACATTCTGTTTTCCTTTGGCTCAAACAATTTATCAACATTTTAGTGGATTGTAATTGTCTATAGAATAAGACATTTTAGGTCTTTGCAATCTGAACAGCTTTCCTTAAAAGTAAATGTTATACTGGCAGCATGTCAAATATGCCAAGAGAATGTAACAGTGTTCAAGTAACATAAATAGACATTTTCCACTGAGCAGGACTATGCCATACACTTGTCATTATAGAAAGAGAGAGAAAAAAAACAACAAATAAACTGTGACTACACTCTGGCATACTCTGCCCATGACAAGAAAGGTCAGTTCAGAAAAGTCTTGATTTGCTGTGATAAACAGCTCTCTGGAAAAAGTATTGCCCACCCCTGATGCGTTCTATGGAATAACAAGTACTGAAATGACAGGACTCCCAAAAATAAGACCAAAACACATGGAAAAAGTCAAAATCGGTTTAATCAGGCAAAAGGGTGGAGATCGGTATCGGCTAATATTAACAAGGTTGGTTAATTTCATTATATAAATGCTAATGTTAGGGGTAATTTATTAACAACCAGCATGTTATCTTAACTACCAATCCATTTAGATCCTGTTGGTTTTATTGCCCAAAATGTAGATAATCATGCATTGCTTCCTGCTAGATCCTCCGACTGGGAATTTACTGTAAGCACACGGAAGGTCAGGGAAGATACTGTCTGGTTGTTTTGATGGGTCTTTGCTGCTGGTCTCTTCTCTATGGAAGGCAAAGATTCATGCTCTCCTCGCTTTAGGCACCATGTATGTCAGTAGCATTATTTTGTGTAGGCCAAGTAAGACCAGCTCACAAAACCAGCTCAGTCAGTTGAATTCAGGCCAGCCCAAATCAGTCTGGCTCAGTTGATTCCCTTCTATGCATCAAATTGGTAAATCACATGAATACTTACTTTTTACATAGATGTACAAAGCACTTTAAATATTAAATTTAACTTCATGACTCACATGCACATAACGCATGAAGGATGAACTTGACAAACTGCTGTGTTTTGATATCTTTTTGTTTAATTCTATTTTCTCACTTTTAAGTCTCAATGCTAATATAGATAACAACTGCGGCTGACTTTGGAAACTGACTTCTGAATGTAATCTTTCAGTAATTCTATGTGATTTATTAGAATCATTTTTAGGATTAATCATCATAGTAACATTTTGCAATAAGGATACATCAATGAACATTATCTATATAAGTAATAATCATTTACTAACAGTTAATTAATGTTTCATGTAATCACTAACAGTCCTCTTGTTAACAAAGGTACTTATTCAATAGTTTCTAACCATGTTATTAATAGAGTTATCACACTTACATTAACCAGTAGATAAAGAATACAATTGTCAGGGTCCGTTAGTGTCAGCATTCTTTATCTAGTCAGTCTGTCTTGTCTCTTTTACTTCCTGTTTTATTTTAGTAATCTGTGTCTTGTGTCTTATGTTCCAGTTTAGTATTCCCGCCATCTGTATTTAGTTTCAACTGTGTCTATTTATCTCCCCTCCACTCATGTACTTAAGCTGTGTTCTCCCTTACTCCTGTCCCAGATCATCCTGTTCACTCATGACAGTGTTCCAGCAATTTCCTCATAATTGTTTGACCATTTTGTATATGACACAGTTTGTTAGTGACCAGTGTTTTTTGTCTGCCAATTCTGATATTGTAGTATGTACTGTCTGCCATCCCTTGTACTGACTTCGATTAAAAAACATTGACTTTTTCCCTGTCACTGCATCTGCTTCAGGTGTCCATTGTTATCTGAGCCTGATAGTACAGTCTGGCCAGAACATGGAATCTGCAGACCCAGTTTTTTTTCAATATCAGGACAGACAAACTTGTCTACAGGAGGAACAAATCTGTTTTTCTTGACATGAGTTTAAAGAAGCTGAGCCTGCAAATGCTGAATAGGTGTCTCAGGTAAACTTTTTTTTTGTTGGAATTTAGCGCCTTGGTTTGACCTCCTCGGCGACAGAGAATTGTACAGCAAATTGTACTCCAAATGCTCATTTTGTGTCTGGTGGGCTGCATCTACAGTCCTCAAGCCACGAGCATTTTTCTGGTGAGTCAGGCGATTGACGTCCATCTCTATCCCAGTATGAAATATTTTAATCCA
>KV751345.1:4126742-4146189 GCA_001698575.1 Mola mola
TGAAAAGGACGGGCAAAGGTGCGGGCACCAGTGGTGCATGAATGAAGGTTGGTGCATCTATTGTGTTCAGTTAGGTCATTTCCTTGTCCTGTTCGTGGGAAGCACAGACTCTCACTTCCTACCACTTTGGTGAGCCCTGTTTGGGCGCAGGGCACAACAGATAGATTCACTTTTGGCTATCAATAATAAGCAATAATTATAAAAAATAATCATTACTTATATTAAGTTAAATGATCACATTTGCAATAGAGTACCTCAGGGTCAGTCTTATAAAATCTACTAAACTGCAGCTTGATAACTCCACACTGACGTTTTCCAGGAGAAAGAAAAAGATAGATGGGTGACTGTAGATTTTGTATATCTGCTGGCTTGCTCAACTGACCAATCAATGAGCCCTTGGGTGGACTCACACTGAGTTGTGAAAAACTGGGGGTTGGGGTTCTTCCCCAGAACAATAGGTCATGTTGGTCAGTTTGAATATGAGATGAATGACCTGATGTATGGGTTCCAACAGTCCTGCTACATTATTCATGATGACTTGTCGGTAGTATACTGTGGTCACATTAACTTCCCCCTCTCACTCTTCCAGTCAGTGAGCCTTAATTGATTCCAGAGTTGATGTGAAGTTTTTGGAATATTCTGTGGCCACAGAATTTGGACTAAATTCGGAGCTGTTATAACAACCTTTGACAGCGACTGCTATGGACGGTGAACTTCTGTGCACTGTGGTTAATTAGTCTAATCCGGTAACTATAACCACACAGAGGACATCAATTATTTCCTATAACATGCCCCTCAACATCTGCTAATTTTGGGTTACTCTTGGTTAATTCAACAATAATCCAGACATTGACTCATTGTCTGGAAAAATTTTGTCCTGGAGTGAGACGTGTCAGGAGACGATTCAAGGTTTCTATAACTGACTCTGTTAGAATCCCTGTGGCAGTTCCAAAACCTCTGTGGGTTTCTCTAAGCCTTCCCCTACTGAGGAGGGGGAAAAGGACTTTCTGTTATCTGTACCTCAAGGAACGTTTCAAAAAGACCAGAGGCACGTGTATTACCCCTCACTGCCCCTAAGACTGTGCCATGGATCTGCTGCCTGGGTCCTCACCTCCTGAAGGAGTGGCTGTACTCCCTCTCAGCTCCTGAGCATTAGGCCATGGTGGAGTACATTAACTTGCTGGAGCTCGGTTCTTCTTTGTTATTATCATAATTTGAATGACATCACAGCAAAAACGAGTACCCACTCCCTTTGATACTCCAGCTTTGAGTGGTTACAAGGAGCTAAATTACTCACCAAACTGGGTTTGACAAACACTGATCATTTAGTTAGAATAAGGCTGGGGGATGAGTGTAAAACTGCTTTCAATACTCTAAGCGGACACTATGAGTACTCTGTAATGCCTGTTAGTTTGACTAATGCATAGCTGTTCAAGCCCTTGTAAATGATGCTCTAAGTGAAATGTTAAATACAGTAAGTGTGTGTTTGTATATCTCGATGACATTCTAATTTTTTCACCTGATTTAGAAACTAATGTTACCCATGTTCATAAAGTTTTACAGCAACTGCTAGATCATCAATTGTTTGTCAAGGCTGAAAAATGTGAATTTCATAAATCCCTTTTTCCATTTTGGGGTACGTGATATCTAAGGGCAAGGTGCAGGTGGATCCAGCTTAAGTTAAAGCAGTAACCGATTGGCCTTCTCGCATCTCCAGAGAGGAGGTGCAGAGATTTTTGAGTTTTGTTAACTTTTATAGGAAGTTCATTAGAAACTTCAGTGCTGTTGCTGCCCCGGTGGTTGCCTTAATCTCCTTTAAGTTGCAGTTTTCCTGTTTTGGACTCATCACCAGAATCTTGCGTACTTACAGTCTGCTAAGGAACTAACTCCTTGTCAAGCCACATGGGCCATGTTTTTCTCCTGCTTCAATTTCACAATTACTTATCAACCTGATTCAAAGAACGTAAAACCTGACTCGTTATCCAGACTGTTTTGTACTACTCAAGTGCCTCATGAATCAACCATTCTACCTGTTGGCTGTGTAGTTGGAGCTGTTTATTGGGCAGTGGAGAGTCAGGTAATCAAGACTCCCCAGAACTGTAACTCTCCTAAAGGGATTCCTGCTAAAAGGCAATTTGTGGTCCCTGAATTGAGAGAGAAAGTGATTTTGTTGGTTCATCACTCAGTAATTTCTTGTCACGCAGGAGTGCGTAAAACCATGGTTAGGATTTGTGAACGTTTCTTGTGGCCTGCTGTGAATAAGGATGTTACTGAATATATTTCTGCGTGTCCTGTGTGTTCCCAGAGTAAGTCTTTACAACTGCTGCCTATATCACATTGTCCCTGGTTGGACATATCCCTGGATTTTGGGAACGGGCTGCCACCCTCTGATGGTAACACTATTATCACAGTTGTAGATCAATTTTCTAAGGTGGCTAGATTTAGCCCTCTGCCCAAATTAATCTCCATTAAGGAGACAGCAGTGTGTTATTTTCTCATGTTAGCTGATATCATGGCTTCCCAAAAAATGTTATGTCTGATCAGGATCCACAGTTTTTTGCAGTTTTGGGAGGCATTTTATAAGTTTCTGGGAGCCACAGCAAGCATGTCATCTGAGTACGACGCTCAATCTGCTGGATAAACACAATTCATTAAGAAGGACCTGGAGGTGAGGCTTAAACATATGGCCTTGCAGAACCCCATTCCCTGGTCTATGGGTATCCTCTGTTTCTGGTACTGCAACAGGAGGCTCAAGTACCATCTGTTTCTGCCATGGTTTGTCAGTGTCATTGCACCTGGCTTCAAGGATCCATTAATGCATAAGAGCACTGAATAAGCATGATTTAACTGCAATAAATAATTTATTGACCTGAAATCAACTATTTAATAATGTTCATGTTTGCTCTTATTGTAATGTTGATAATACATATCCCTGTAATGTCCGTGTAACAATGTGGGTTTCAAATATGGAATAATGTATGAATTAGTACCTCATTTAACATGAATATTGGCACATTAATTAACTATTAGTAAATGCTTATTACTGCATTAGATAATGTTAATTAATGTTACCTAATTGTTAATTAATACATTGTTTTAAAGCCCTGAAACACACACACAAACATGCTCACACAGATACATAAAATCACTAAAAGTAGCAATGCTTCTTTCTCTCGCGTCACCACAGCAACTCTATCTAATCACCATTGAAGAGAACAAGAACACCAAAAACAACAGGACTGGGTGGGGCTGAGGCAAGAGTGAAGAAAAAATCAGCAGCAAAGATTTGAAACAGGAAGAGTGTGGCGTCAGTACAGGCGGGAGATAAGAGGACTGTTCTCCATACACAAACACAAGGTTTCTGTGGCTGAGTGACTCCGAGGTCTCCGGGCGCCCTCAGAGTAGTTGTCCTCTTCCCCCTGATTGGCTCCGGACCATGGCCCGTCACCAGTCCTGCACACAGCAGATCCAGGAGCCTGATACACCCTCATTGACTCCAGGGGTTTTAAGGGGATTTGTGTGAGACTAGAGTACTGACGGGCTCCCTCAGACTGGCAACCCTGGGAAAAAAGAACAACTATCCCACGCTGCATTTCAAGCAGCCCCACTGCTGGAATATTATTATAGCCTATCTCCAGGGGAATTAATTAACAACAAAGAACTCCTAATTTTTCATTACATTTCCTACTGTTTTCAGCTGAAAGAGGCAAAATGAATATTACAATGAAAGAAACCCCTGGTTCTTATACATTTCAGGCCATACAAACCTTACAAGGTTGATGCACCCCTAGTCTGTTGCCATGGTTCAACAGCACAATCAGATGGTTTGGCCACAGCTGTCTTGATCTTTTGAATTTTTTCATCTATTTATATATGTTACTTTTATTACTGAATCATTTATGTTAGAAGTACATTTATCAACATTATTAAACAGTGTGTGGGGATTAGATTCACAGAAGCTCTGACACTGAGAAGATTACTGTGTAGAGCATCTTTTGCCTAAACAGCTGGACCAGCTGGACTATTTGCAGAAGTGGCATGACCAGCCCAGAGGTCCTAAGTGTCAGATCATACAGAGACACATCTCTAAAAACAAGCTGGCAGCAAAAACATTATTTTCCCATGGCCTAATGTCCCAAGCATGCACTCTTCTCTTGCACCATGTGTAGCAACTTAACGTGAAAATATTCTCACCTTCGCCTGTCTCAAACAGCTGATGAATTTACACAGTGAAGTCGGATACTCCTTGTCTTTGCCACAAAACCACTATCGGTTGCAAACATGCTTCAAATCCTATTATCGGAAAATCCTGAGACAAATATCCTCCCCATTGAATCTCACAACGGCCACCCTTCAGCTGGCCTGTGTGGTATGACAGAGAGATAGAGAAAGAAAATACAAACACTGAAGCTCTCAGACAAGCTTCTGCATGAGACAGCCAAACGTATATTACCACTAAACCCTATCTTGTTCAACATTCTCAGTTTCATTTAATCTTGCTTGTGAAAACAGCTTTGCTAATTTTCTCACAGCCATAGACAGACGAAAGTCTCCAACACCAACAGAGGCACAACCAAATTGGTATAGGTTCCAGGCTCAACATGACAATGTTTTTACCAGTTAGTATTTGTGTGTGGATGAGATGCAAGGACGTCTTTTGGCACAGGGCTAAAGGCTGGGAATACTAGCTGGGTTAATAAAAGTAGCCCATGGGACACTGTTTTTCCAGGGACTGTTTGAATGTGAACTCAAACATGCCTTCATTATGTGGCCACAGCCCTGGAGCCCCTGGTGCTGGGAGTGAGGCCCTGCCACTGACAGCCATGGCCTGCTGGTGGGTGCAAACGCCTTCTTCTCTGCAATGTCTCTTTCTCTCTTTTCACTTCCCTGCTTCTGATCCCCTTTTAAACACTGCTCTTAGCCTCTAATCCTGTAGTCCCCTCTGTTTCCTCTCCATTGCTATCCTTCCACCTAGATTCCAGCTCGCTCACTCGGCTCTACACTTATTCCTCCTTCCCCCACGCCTTTCCACACATTTTTTCAATCATCCTCCATGAAAGCCCTTGCAGGACCTGGAAGCCTATAAACCACCATCTTTGTCTGCGGATTTAGCATGGTATGAATGTAACTTTTTTTTAATCATAAACTGCGAGCTGCTAGACAAGTACTTCACCATGTGTAGGGGTCCACACAATGCTGGCAATTGCATGACTGGCAAATAAATGGTAAATGGACTTCCTTTATACAGTATAGCACTTTTCTACTCTTATGACCACTCAAAGCACTATAAAGCACAAGTCAGCATTCCATTTATATATTTACACACATATTCATACACTGGAGGTGTATACAAGGTGACACTTGCTCTTCGGTAATCATGCATCACATGCGCTTACACACAGCGCGCTTGCACAGAAACTTTTGGATTGGGATTTGGGGTTCAGTATCTTGCTCAAAGACAGTTTGACATGTAGATTCCAGGTGTAACGGATGGAACCACTGAAACTCCATCCATTTCTATACGACTGAACGTGAGCCACATCTGCCCAAAAACAAATTATTAAAGCTGATTTTTCATAATTTACACTTTGATCATAGTATATCGTAATCCCCAATAGACAGTTGTGAAACCAACTATTATTACTTAAACACAGAATTACTGTCTGACTGCTGCACAGAAACCACATCGCTTTACTTCATTCTGTAAGTCCATTCTTCAAGATATAATGCACAAAACAGTGCTGTGTCTCAAATCATAATAAGCCACACAATTGGACAAAGGAATGCTTAAACTTTTTGAGAGGTAGAAGGAAAGCTGGAGTGACTGAATAAGTGAAACAGAAAAAGACATACACGAGGAGAAAAGGGAAGGAGAAATCTGTAATTAGAACCATCTTTACTCCCAGCGACAGAGTAATTTGCAGCCCAGTATTCCCCAAACCACTGGTAAAAATGAGCCCTCCTCCACTATCTAGCCTGATCCAAAGACACCTGCTTAGTACATCTTCAAAAATATCATGATTTTTCATTCAAGGAAATATAGAATATATTTTAGCCTCATTATATGTAAACCAAATCGTCAAGCATTTAAGTATTTAAATCCTGCTAATCATGAGCCACAGCTCAAAAAATAACTTATTTAGCTGTTGCTATACCTTAAGTCACTTTGGATTAAAGGGATTTACAGTAAGTGCATTCAACCATGTGGATACAACCCAAAAATTACAAAAATCATGTAAGTACATCATGCTTGTTTGAAGCTTGTTGCTCACAGACATTGACACATTGTGGCACTGAGATGCAGTGTCTCTGTCAGGGTTGGGAGGTAGCTGTGGTTTATGTGGTGCTGCCACTGCATCTGTGACTAAGCACACCAGTGGCACCACACAATCCAAGGTTGTTTTGCAGTCAATTTACTGTATGTTAATCAAAATCAGACAACATGTATAAACATTCTAGATGTTTGCAGTCTTTATAGTGACCATTTCCTAATTCTTATACAGTATATAAGAATTCCTCTAACTTTACATAATTAAGGTGTCACAGAAAGCAGGTAAAGTAATCCTGCACAAATCATAGACACTAGGTACGTGTAATTATTGAAACACTGTAAGGTGCAATGTATGATCTGCCAAGTGCGATTTACCCAACAACATCTTTCTAGAACATCTCTCTAGGATGTCATGCCCTCTACACTGGAGTCTTGTGTTGTGTCTTGAGTACTGTGTACATCTGTGTGTGCATCTCTGTGAAGGGCCTCTGTAAAATCTAGTCAGAGGCAAGAAAAAGGCCCAGACCTAGTACCACAACAAAGCGATTCATTCACGGAAACTAATGTCAGTAATGTTTCGAATAACCAATTTTTCATGGAGTTGGACTCCCAGACTGTTTTGCAGCAAAATTCAGTGTTTGGATCATATCACAGTTTTAAAATCATGGATAGAATATTTTTTCAATCAGCACAGAGATATAAAATGTTAACCTCAATAATTTTGCTGTCTGCAATGACCCATTATTTGTATTATAATTTAAATAAATCATCCTTAATTTTATCTATTTAATTTATGAAATATTAGAAGCTCCTTCAATAAAAGCGCAATGTTCCATCCACAGCTCTAACTGATCAGTTACATATCATGAGTAATAGTTTATCAAGACTGACGGCAGCTGGGATTAAAAGGCAAAAGGAGACTGGAGCTTCTCTGGTAAGAGTGGGGCTGTCAGTCTAAGAGAAGTAGCATATGATCTCATAATCCATTTCTATGACAATAAATAAGCCCACTTTCTCTGGTGCACCAGAGAAAAATGACAACAGGATTCAACGACAGCCAACTCAACACAAGTGAATGAAAGTGAGTGGCCGCTTTTAAAGAAGTCGCTCATTATGCTTCAAAGTGACACAGTAATAGACTTATTAATATGTTGAGTAGTCTGCAGAAAGTTGCAGCTTTACCTGAAGATTTAAGATATTCTAAATTTAAAAAGTACTGTACAACTCCTAAACTTAACGTCACACTGACAGTTAAATTTTGCAATTAATTTGCCGAGAATGTGCGTGCAAAAATGAGGATGCAGCATACAAGTTAATTTCATCCTCATGGTTGCAAAAAATGAAACACATACATAGTTCTTATCCTGATCTTATCCTTTACTCAGTTTGAACAATTAAAAATACTAGGGATGGATACGAGTATTCAATTACCTGAGTACTCATTGGTGACATTATTACTCGAGTAGTGTTTTTTACTATTCGTGTACCTGCGCAGTGTTGCTTTTGACAAAATACAGCACTGTTTAATTCATACCTACAGTATGCCCGGGCTCCAAGAGCTGTGACATTTCCCGCAGTGATGAAAATGACTGAAAAGGGGACACAAAACATTCTCTGTGATTAAAAACACATTTCATCAAGCAGTGTTGAAAAGTCAGGCTATTCTATCACTGACATTCCCCGGGAGTATCTTTGTTGAAGAGCTCCCACTTTGCTGGGCCTCGCATCGGGCTATTGTAAAGAATCTTGCTGACCTTGCCTGTGGTGAGCACTTCGGACAGGTCATCTAAAATGGATGCTGAGAAGCACTTTGGAGTCTGGGCAATGTTAAGTCAACACCACTAAACAGTTTGCCACATTAAGAGGTCTGTTATCTTCACTTCCCTGTGACCTCTGACCCCTGACTTCTTGCCTCCTGCACTATGCTGTCTGTCTGCCAGTTTAATTCTCAAACAGCATGAGCACCTCAACATTTCCTGTGACTGAAATAGGGATCTTTTCTATGAATGAGGAAAGAAAAGGGCTCATCTAATGAAGTCTGAATAAAATGCCATATCTTTTGTCGTGCTTCATAGAAAAAAAATCGCCCGGGACAGAGGCCAAGGCAGCATAAGCCACAGCGAAGACATTGTCTTTAACATGCTCAGAGGAATAAAAGGGATTTGTTCAGTAGTAAAAGCCAGGGTTTTCTTTAACAGAAAACTTGTGCTTGTGTATGACTTGACTCAAGCTGCATTAGCCTTTCAAAATATGTTTTTCTTTTCTTTTTTTTTACAGCTTAGGGCCAGGATGTCTGAAGCAGAGTTCAATTCTTCATGAGGAGTGGGTGATTTCCTTGTGTATATAGAGACATGGCCCAGTTAGATAGCACTGTCTGCACAGGCTGGAGTCAGGGTTCCTCGGGCCACAGATAAGGGGGAGATGGTTTTGTGTGTTTGGGGAAGAGTGAAAAAGTGCTTAAAGACTGAGCATATCTGAACAGCCCTCAGGGAAAGGCCCCAATTTAGGGTTTTTAAAACTAATGGTGACTCAAAAAAGTAAGATGGGGGGTATTGTGGAATCGATTGTACTGGTTAAACAACCACCATTGCCCATGAAATTAAATTTGACATGAGAGACATTTTCATGAACAAAGTAATTTTACAGTTTGTAATTCTGAGGTGAGTCTGTAGTTTAAACAACACCCCAAGAGCCAGTACAAGTCTAGCAGGTGGAACGTTAAGCTGTAAGCACAGGCAATATGGAGCGATGTTTGACAATGTACATTTTCATTTCATACCTACATTAAAATAGTACAAATCTGGCTAAAAATCTGCAGCTCTCTCTAAGCAATGCACCAACACATAATTGTGCAATGAAATGTATATTTCTATAACAAACAAGGATAAGTCCGGAGGAGGTGGGTTGTTGGCTGCAGTGATAGAGAGAGCTCAGATACTCTCAGCTATTGATCTGCACCCCTGGCACCCCTATGCAGACTGTTGTTGAGAACAGGTCTGCTGGCGCTTTCTTTGCAGAGCCGGGCAGATTTGAGTGGTGCCGCAGCCCAGGAGCTGGGATGTGCAATGAATACAGTCTGCACAGATAAACAGTGCCTTGTTTAGCCATTTCTTTGCCGCTGCTGAGCCAGCTGATAACAGCGGTGGGAGGGCAGGCGGCCCTTGGCGGCAATGGACAAGGCCTGTGGAGGCAGACATTCTGGCAGCAGCTTGCTCCCTTCCTACATCCCTCACTCCCCCCTGCCTAACTAATCTTGCTTCTTTTATTTTCTGTCTCTATTTTGCAGTGAAGGACTGTGTCAGTTAATTACCAAGTGAGTGGGAAAACATGGTGAGCAGAAAAAAAAAGAGGAAGATAGGCATCTTGGAGACAATCAGTGCTGGGCTATACAATACATACTAGTAAATCAATGTCCACATGGCATTTTTATTTTTCTATTGTCTACTAACAAAACCTTTGCTCATTTTGCCAGAAACATTGCAGTGTAAGGTCATGTGTTATATTATTGTAGTGTTTTGAAACCATCTAATCTGAATACCAGATGTAATAACATTAATTTTGGATAGCAGTTTAAATGTCTGAGAAACAAATTCACCGTATAATAGGTCTACTGTGGGCCTACAATACATAAAGGAGTGATGGAAGTTGAATTATTCTCCCCTTCAACACCACAAGCTGTCATCTCATTGTCTTGGCCGAGCACCAGAAGCTGGAGTAATTGCAGCAGTGTGGCATTGTGGGGAATACCTTGCATTCCTAATTTCACAAGGAAGTTTTTTTCTTTCCCTGCTTCACACTACAACTTGCCACAGATAAAACATATCTCTAACAGTGTTGTTCCACTGTAGTTTTGAGACAATGGAGGTATGTGTGCCCACATCAGGTGGTAGAATGAAGAGAATCCTTCGACAAAAACAAATTCAATTTGCCAACTTAGTAAAACGTGGAGTTGAGGAGTTTGTGTGTGTCCTTTGATGGCAAAGGTGGAGCTAGGATAATCAGCAGTCAATGACACAAACAAAAGAAATGTTTAAGGGGAAACACCAACCTGACGTCAAGAACAAGCCATGACGAGGAGAGTGTTGCTTGGTATCAGATATGTTTGAGCGAAAAGATTGCACTGGAATACACCACAGAAGAATCAGCGGCTGCCAGCTAAATAAGTTCTGCACCTATGTGGGGGTAATACTACTCCGGAGCAGAAGGGTGACGTTTTCGAATACATCACTCAATAAGGGAAAGGCGAAAAACTTAAGTGTGGAGATGAAAACTACAAACAAAACATTGTTTGCTTATTATTTCCAAAGTACTTTCATTTGATATGAATGATAGGAAGAAAATGGCACTCTTGTAAGCCAAATGGTTGTGGAAGAAAAAGGAATAGTCAGAGGAAAAAATAAGGAGAAAACACGTAGCAAGGCTGAAATAATGGATATCACAGCAACAGGTTCAAAGAGTGTTGCCTTTTCATACCTTCCTTCCTTTTTCTTGTGCACTAATTTGCTAAACTGAATAGCCAATGAGAATAATCTCTATCACTGCCCGACCTGATGCCTGAGAAAAAACTGCGGATAAGGAGATCAATGCCAATTGATTTAGTTTAATAATAACTTCCTATATCTTGTAAAGAATGGCTGTAGTACGCATTCCCAAGCCCTACCATTTCAATTTATCATCTCATCCCTTAGAACCCTGCTGATAGCCCAAACATACCAGGGTATCAGCAATCAATAATTGGATAATGTTTTGCCTATACCCCTCTCCTTTATGACCCCCCTTCCTATTCTTGACTTAAGAGGCCACATCTGTTTTTGATATCCTTGCCTCTGTGCCACAGTTATACAATGGTGATCAAGTCTGCTCTCAAAAAGGCAAACAAAGATACTCGTACCAACACAAACATACACTCTTTTGTGAAACGGAAATGAAGAACAAGATGTCACTATGAAGAGAGGGCTTGGTGGAAATGCTTAATAACATGTACTTGGATGAAGACAAGAAGAAGATAAACTCTCAGATGTCTCAGCATTTTGCCTCTTGAATCCCATGGATAACTTTTTTATAAAATTTATGGGAATGATGTTCATTATTACTCTTTTACATTCTGTCACTGCCAATCAGACCTAATATTTATTTAATTCTTTATGTGACATGTGTAACATCTGACATGCATAACTTGCAAATTGTTAGAATGTTGCAGAAATGTTGCCTTGTTATCCTTATAATTCCAGTTACTACATTTTGAAAAAGCTATATTGAAAAAAAAAACAACAACAACAAAAAAAACTCCCTTTCCCTAAGATATTCACTGATATGTTACAAAACTGGAAGGATGCCATTGGCTGGTTGGTGCTAGCTTTCAGCTTCTCATACAGAGTATGACAGCCGTTATGACTCCAGATCACCTTACAGTGCAATTCCCTATTGGCTCCGGGATTACTGCAGTTACACTGGGATGTCAAGTTGTGACTACCATGGAATGACAGTGATATTTTTCAAGAACCTGTGTACCACACATGGGGTGATGGTATGTATTTGATAACCACAACTGTAAAACTGTAGTTAGATGAATACAGTTACTTGATTATTTCACAGTACAACAGTTTATTATGGAAGTTTAATCATAAAGCAACATCTTTGTGTTTCCCAATGTCTTTGAAAGTTAAATATACAGTATGTATAAACTAACACAAGAATGCACAATACACACAAACAATAGCCGAACAATAGCCACACACTAAAAGAAGTCACAGTAGTGAATATAGTATATGAAATTCCTATACAAACAAGCAGCACCTTTAAATGACACAATAAAATGACTGAAATCACTTTATTGCTGTCTTGTCTTCCAACGAAGAACTGTGGCGACCACATTTTTGTGAGTTTTCCTTTCATTATGGCAGCTGGCTCAATCCTGCCAAGCACAAACAAAGCACAGTTAGTTTATGGCTTTATCTGATTATGTACAGCCCTCCATTATAATTATCAGTGCAATTAGGTGATTCACAGCATTCATCAGTCACAGTTAAAACTCCTGTGTCAGTGGAAAGCTATTCAGCGTAATTGCGAAATGTTCCACGTGTCAGGTAGGTGCTGCTAAAACATGTTAAAATATGGTCCTTAAATTCAGAAATTACACAGGATGATACAATGCTTTAAACCTTTCCATAGTTCCTCAATCATTTAAATGTTTATTGTAGGACAGGCACATATGAGAACATTCCTATGGTTAGAGAGCAATGGAGGAAGAGAACAGATCGGTGTTCAATTTAAAGTATGAAAACGCCAATGGAAGTGTGCTTGGCACTTTTTTTCATTTCGAAAAATCCAGCTGTCATGCCAGAGCATGTGGCTAAATATCTTGTCTCCATCCTACTACACAAATTCCACCTAATTACATGCTAAAGGTGCACAGATGCTATTTATGCCTGTATTAAATTACTGAAAATTATACTTGAATGACTAATCTAATAAGCACTCAAATTGTTTTCTTTTTTTGCATTGGAAAATGCTTAATGAAATACTTGTATATTGCTTCATGAAATACTGGTATGTATTGGCAAGTTTTGAAAAAGAAATATAATACTCAACCATACTCGCCATAAATGAATAGCTTTGCCCACATTCTAAATCTGCAAAAAGCCATAAACTTTAAAGTGCACCCAAACCTGCTTGTCTACTACCAACAATTAAGGTGCTGGCCATGATTCACCCTAGACAAAGCAAACAATAACCTGACCTTGATGATGGAGATAAAGTTAATATGTCACCGGAGGCCGGGTGATAACATTTGTGACCTATGTCTCTGACCAGCTTTGTGCCTTGCTGGCGCTACGCTGGTGCCATTCTGTCTTCTGCACACCAGCTGATTGAATGTTTCTTGTCTTCTCACAGCAGACTGCAAAATGTCTAGCCATCCTAGAATACCCCCCCAACACACACATACACTCAACTCCACCCATATCATCACGCTCGACTGCACATTGTGAAGCAGTGAGCGCTCCCATGGCTATCAGCTTCATCAGACCCTGATGATAGTGTGGAGACTGGCGTCTGAGTTGACCGATAGCTGTCGGGCATTCTCTGCTCAGAAATAGAGATGTGCAAGAGTGGAAAAATATCTAGTCCTAGCCATTATTTTGTTTCAGTATTTAATGTTGTTGTCGCATCATTGACACTCGCTTAAGTACATAAAACCTGGACTGAATCAGACCTTACTTTTTTTTTTGAGTAAGAGAAAGGAGGTACAAAATATATGCTGCTCCACTTTCTGTCTCAAAATTTGAGTTCTTTAGCAAGAAAGTATGTACTGTAATGTGCACAAGAGAATATACCTCACTACATGTCCCCTTTTTTCCTGGCTTCTCTCTTCAATTGAAGGTGAGGTGATTGCAGTTCAAAGTTTCAGTACTGGTCTGCCGTGCATGTGTGTGGCTACTTCCTGTCGACTATAAGTGTAGTCCAGCAAAAGGGTCAGCACACAGGACTTTGAATTCAAAGAAAAAAGTGACTCCCCTCCATAAGGCGGCGGGTAGAGCTTCTTAGACCAATCTAAAACTAAACTTAAACATGAAAACGATTTGTTCATTTATTTTTTCCTTTAGTTCATGTGAGTAGAATACAAAATAATATGAGTAAGTTCAGGAGACAGCAGTTTCTTAGCTTTTTTCTGCTAACTGGCTGATCTGAATGGAGCCCTGCTAAGCAGGGTCAGTGGAGTAACCCAGTAAATTGACATGTCGCCAGCGTTCACTGCTGCTGAGTTGACTGACGAAATAATGAACCGCACAGGCCTGTTTGATTTCCTCTGGAGACAGTTGAGCGGGAGTCTGATCCACATACAGCCCTGTCTCCCACTAACCCAATCTGCTTCACCCCACTCTTTCTCTCTGTCTCTGACAAGCAGACAGATTCTATGCAGGCTTTTGTGGGGAATATCTTTTCACTGTGATTTATCATAAATTAAAAAGCTGGACGCTCCATTTCAAAGCTGAAAAGTCCTTTCTGACTGCCGACTGCCTGGCCACGCTCCACACTGTCTGAGCTGGATTCCATTTCCTCTCATGTCCATTTTGTTGCATTGCAGCAGACAAATAATTCATATGAAATTGTATGTTTCCAAGGAAAAGTTCATTTAGGTTCAGTTTGTGGTGCGTATTGAACATCCTACAATTAGACAGCGGGCATGTATGAATATTTTATGTTCCACAACATTATGTAGCTGTACATATAGACACTTCTGTCAGGTAAAACCAGTGATTTTGGCCAGACAGCCCTGCACTATGGCAGTAACATAATTATGGCTCCAAGATATAGCAAAAAAAAAAAAAGGTTAAAAGCAAAGTCACGAAGGAAAAGACTAGAGCCAATATTTTTTGTGGAAAGCAAGGAGGCTGGCTAGTATGTAGGCAGTCAGTGGAGATGTGTCTTGGCAGGCACAGATAGGGGCAATGTAGTCATAGATGCAGTCATCATCTTCTAGCCACACATTCCTATTTTATCTGTGCAGTAAACTGGATCTCCTTTTCCTCTTATCAGTCGTCAGGAATTTTCTATCAGAGGGCCTCTTTCTCTCTCTCTCACTATCTTTTTTGCTTGCTTGTACTGACTCCCTTGCTCCTTTTTTTCTCTCTTCCTGTCCCTTCCTTGAAGCGGCAGAGCTGACACAGAGCAGAAACGGTTAATGGTCATTAAGATAAGGAAGCAAGGAGATGTCAGGCAGCTCATAGGAAAAGGCTGGAACCCAAACCGCTCTGATGCGTACTGCATCACAACAGCAGGAGGCCCTCTGCCCAACACACCACTCACACATGCTATTTGAGCCCATTTCTCTAGAATTCAGGATTTTAACTTAGTGGAGGTTTCAGGAACAGGAAAGTTTTGTTTTTCTTTAAAATACTGAATTTAATCAACAGTTGGTTATTTGTTAAATTTTGCATTCCCAGTTCATGCTATAGTAATTATTTCCTCAATTTATCTCAGCCTCTGTAAATTAAAATTTTACTTTTGGACAATTATTTTGTGAGTTTTTGTATTGTTACATTGTATTGTGTCTTTAAATGTTTTTCTTATATTATATTATTTAATTTCTTTTTATGTTTGGAGGTGACTTTGCTTATTGGTTCTAGTAAACTTGAGTTCTTCCAAAGAAAAATTACATAGATGATAAAATGACAATTATTTTCGTCAGTCATATGAAAATATAAACATTGCTCCACTGGCTAGCCAGCAAGAGATATATATCACATGCATAAACATTTTTTTTAAATTTACATTAAATATTGACATAATTAGCACCGAAATGTCATGCCTTCCTTGTCAAATGTTGTATTATTTAAAAAATTGCATAACGTTAACAAGATATTAGCTAATTTTTCATGTTTTATGTTTGTACATAAATCTTGTTTCATGTTTTACATTAAACTGTGCTTTGAGGCTGAGGCTGTAAATCAGAGACTGTTTCATTCAGCTGTATCATACATCAGTGTTGCACCTGTTGGAACACTAATGTGCAACTATTAAGACCAGAGGGGAAAGCTCTTTTCCTCTGGGACAATATGCTTTTGTCCCAACTCGATTGTGTCATGATACTATGAATTGAATTCGATTTGTATTGCAATTAGATGGAATGGATTACTACAATTTTGTATTTGTTCTTAAAGAAAAACAAAAACATTATTCAAGAACAGTTGAATCATACACTTCTGGGGACAATATATAATGAGTCCTACTTCCAATTATATTCAGTCTTTGGCATTTGTTTCAGCTACGTAGACAATGGGTACGCAACTTGTACAACAGAATGTTTATGTAACTAAACTGCTCCATTTAGCTGACCCTGCTCACTTAGCTAGTACCATAAGAAAATAAATAAATTCTTGCCAATAGAAATGAGTACTTGAAATCTCCCTCCAGCACAATTGTGTGTCACAGGTAAGAACAACTTGTTCAGCTCCGCTCAGTTTTTCTTTGAATTCCTATCTCACATTGTTGTAGATTTGAGGAACGGCTGTCTCTGAGAAAGACTTGCTTGATGGAATAATGTACCGCAGCTCCAAACTGTAAAACATGTTTTTTCAAAACCCAATATTTTCCACCATGCTATACCGGTGGAGGTCTTTCTAGATAAAATGAGAAACTGACTCCATGATTTTTTTTGCTTTTTCTGAATGGCTTGGGAGTTTATTTAATGTTCCATCCAGTATACTTTGGCTTGCTGCTGCTATGTGTTTAGCTTTCTCCATTTTTAGCTCCAAATGGTGTCAGGCAAGATGAGCACTTCTGTTGGTCACGTTTCTACAATATGTTGATGACAGTCTGCATACAGCTTTGATCATGTCTAGCTCTACCTGGAAATGTGTAGATACTAAACTATTTAAAGTTTAAGGGTGCAGGTCTTATTGCTCTAATTGTCGGTCTGGGATTGTCCATTATTTTCTCATTTTGGCTGTTGTGGGCAGTCCTCAGTAGCCCTTAGCTGTTGTTGAGATATGAGATATGATGTGGCCATCTGTGCTACCTTGAAAAAAGAATTTAGAAATATATTGATTCTGGGGAGAAAAATTGATTTTTGAAATTGTCCTGTAAATAATCATGACTTACACAAATGGTTTTTTTTCCCCATCCCTACTCTTTTAAGAGATTGAAAATGAAACAATGTAAACCTGCATTTAATTGTTCAATTTCTAATGTCTTGCTTTTAAGTTTAACCTTAAAAAGTGCATTTTTCTATTGAATTGATTTAATTAATGTATTCACATTAACGCTTTATACTGTATGCCATATTTATTGAAAAGATAGTAATACATGTAGAATAAATGCCAATTTACAAAAGAAACTATATATTTTGTTTAGTCAAAGTCAAATAAACAATTTGATTTCATTTCAGAGAAAAATACCAACACACTACAGTGAACACACCTCCAGAAAAGGTGACCAAGCTTGGCAACCGGGGTCACTATTACAAAACTTTTCCTGGGTTTCATGAATTCTGAACATGCACAAATAAACCATGACGTAAAATATGATATTAAATACTATATTTTTCTGTAGGAAGTTTATGGTACAGTTTGGATCAAAATTAGTAATGTTGTGGGCAGAGTACCAAGTCACTGCTGTCATCAGCAGTACTGTCCTTCATGTCATTTGAACTTCTGGTCTCCACACACTGCAAGCAGGAATCTGGCTATAATTCACTGTGCCCATAATCCTAAATACAGGCAGAAGGGTCTCTCTCTCGCTCTCTCTCTCTCTCTCTCTCTCTCTCTCTCTCTCGCCTTCCCCTTTACCCCCATGTGATGACAGACTGCTGAGAAGAGGTCTTTGTTGGCAATTGAGCTTACCTCATTTTCAAAATACCACAAGCCCTACTGGATAAAAAAAAACATGCCTATACTGGGATACATATTTTTGGCAGGAGCCAAACAGTACTATGTACAGAAAACAGAGCTGTGCTTGTTGAATTAGCCCCCTGACTTTTCTTTAGTTAAGATTTTTTTCCCACTGCTTTAACTACACTGGGAGAGTAGCCTTGCATGGAGTCACTGGGACCTTAGTAATATCCACCAGAGATCCTGTAATTACTCAGACAGCACTACAGCCATCAGGCCACACCTTCAGCACTCTGCCAGCTGGGCAGCCTGTAAACGTGTCAGTGGCAGTATGACTCTCCTTCTCTCTACACATACTTTATACATACACATACAAAGAAGGTATACCTTCTCTCAAAGGTTACATATTACGCAAGCACCTTCAATGTTAGTCTATTTGCATTGGACATTATTAAATTATTTGCAATACACTTGATCTGTAAACTGTTAATATGACTTCTTTCTAAAGACAAAATCTCAGTCTACATGCAGTCTACAAGCCATCTCTAACACTGCAAATCACTTCAACACTCTAGGTTTATTTCTAACTAAAAAAAAAACACAATAAAGCAAGAACATTCAAGCTGGACTTGACACACTCAAACTAGCCCATCCATATACTGTGCCCAGGCACGTTTGACTGACAAAGTCCAGATTGTTTGACTAGTGTGAGCGCACAAAGCTTGCTTCCTTGGCCCTGGCACAGTAGGAAGACGTGTGCTTCGGCACGATGTGGTTGCTCATACACGAGTGCAAGCACACATATGAAACATGGAGATGACAATATATCTGGCTGCCTCCCTTGTCTCCTGCTGTTACCACAAAAATCAATCGGCGCATTGCAAAATTGATAAATCTGCGAATTTGAGCTTGCCCTAACCGAACAAACTAGAGTCAAAATAAGCTACAAAGTCAGTAAAGTTGCAGTCATGTTCTCCTCATGTGATGAATTACAAGAAGTAATCGTCCATAGGCAAAGCTGCGCTCGGACTATGGTGATTTCAGGCCAGTGTGGGCGGGGGGCATCGTGCACACACACATGCACATAATGTTGAGCACTAAATATTGTCTATATTACCATCAATTTGAAAGCTGACAGAGACAAGCCTTTGAAATGTGATCAATCTCCAAGCCAAGTCCTCCCTCCATTCCTCTAATTGGATGATTATATCCAGAACAACATTATTTTAACATGGAGAGGGAAAAGTCCTTCAGTGCTACGAAAATTCCTCGACTCGCTTTTTGTACCCACTGCAAGATTTAGCAACGTCATGCTGTCAGTACTGGGAACAAAGCATTGGTTTGACTTGGCCTTTTCAGAGCTTTGGCTATTTCAGCGGTCATCGGTGTAGCAAAAAAATCCTAAAAACAGACAAAGCCTCTTGAATATTTGCTTAAACTTTCAATGCCCCATAATCATGCCAGTAATGATAGTGTCTTTGTTTTGTCCAAACATTAGGGGCACTGATCTAACCACATAGAAACACACTTACAAACACATGCATATAAAAAGTGCTGGAACTATGATGGACATGAAGAAATTACAGGCTAAGATCTCTGAATCTTATTCCAGTAATTTAAATAGACAATGTATATACTGTGAACAAAAGATCACTACACTGAAGTTACATACAGTAAATTTATATTCGAATAACCTGTTAGCAAAACCATGTTTTCAAAATGAGCAGCTAGTTGCAGGTAGTTTGAAGCACTGAGTCAACCAGACTCGAAAGCCAAAGTACAACAACACACCGATTTTTTCCTTATTAGTGCTGGATATTATTTTGTGATGGATGAATATCTATTT
>KV751345.1:4149721-4193020 GCA_001698575.1 Mola mola
TATCATGTCAAAATAATTATTATATATTTTTTTAATATTTCTTCATTCAATGTGTTACACCTACCCGCACACGGGGCTGGGGCATAGCAAGTGGATGGGTGTGGCCTATGCTTGGTTAAAACGCCCGTTTGTTTTGCTCTGACAAGCTGAAGCTCTAGTGTGATATCTAGTGCAAAATCTTGCATATAGTATACTTATAAACAATTACAATTACAATTCTAGAGACACTTTTGAACTGCTGGATCAAAAACTATTGTACAAATAAACTAGAATTCCTGCCTAACATTTATATACTTCTGGGCACCAATTAAATTGATATTTCTATCCCTATCCCCCAGATTCATACAGTCATTACCGGCAGAGAGATTTGTCACATGGTACAGTCACCTGAGTTCAATACAGTCAGCTGAAGTTCAATATTAGCAAAAGGCTTCTGTTGGAGTATAATTGTTCAAATATGGATGTTGCTGCAAATGCTTTTCACAGATCAAATCTAATATCTCTTCTGTTCCCAAACTATGGTTTTGAAAAGTGGCCAGAAAATTGTTTTTGCAGAATATTAGAATGACACAACAAAGTTGAACTTTGAACTTTTGGATATACAATGTGAAAAATTCATATTCATTATCCTATTAGATATCTGTTTGACTAAAATGTGTTACTAATAGGGATAATAACTAATGGGGGTAACAATAAGCTCAACTCAAGATGAGATCCGATTTGCGATTTTGCAATCATGATACAATTTTATCACAGACTGAGAAGACTGAAGACAGAATATGACTGAAAAAGGGACTAAAATGTGTTACTAATAGGGATAATAACTAATGGGGGTAACAATAAGCTCAACTCAAGATGAGATCCGATTTGCGATTTTGCAATCATGATACAATTTTATCACAGACTGAGAAGACTGAAGACAGAATATGACTGAAAAAGGTTTTTTTTAGAATTTCTCAGGCAATAACTGCAATTTTTCTTTTAAACCAAATCAAATAATCCCTTTTTATCTCTGAGGTATGTAGAGTATAAACTATGCAAATAAATTCACATTTCTTTGTAAACATGAAACTGTAAACCTTGCTGTCGTCGGACAGTAACCCCATCTCCTTGATTTCCTGTAGGAGTAGTTACACTTGATTGCTTGGAAAAACAGCTAATGATTTGCTTTCCATGTTGCAGAGCCTTGATTAGAATTCATGAAGCATCTCCTCCAACATGACAAACAAGCTACCTTTATTACACATAAAGTACCATTATCGCTAACAGATGCACAGGAATAACTAAAACATTTGACACACTGAGCAACAGTGAGCAGGAGAGAGAAACCATCACCAGCCACAAGGCTTAAGTAACTACGAAAACTAAACAAAATACAAATAAGAAACTGTAGGCTTAGTAGAAATTCGCTAAAGTTAGAGAAAGTGCTTAAGGAGAAGACATTTCTGTTTGTAATCTTGTGAATATTCACTGTGATGATAAAAATTAGCAAGATGAGTTAAAGAGCACCAACAGCTACAAACATCCAAAATGCTAAGTGGCGAGGTAAATGGTGTTTAACATGAAAAATTGATTAATCTTGCATTTTAAACCGATTTGAATCGTCACATATTTGTTATGAGTTTTAACTGTCTTGGGATAAATCAATAAATCCCTAATTACTAAATGTGTGACCATACATCAGTGACCCTGATGTATGACCTCTGACCGAGTCTGGTCCAAGTTAACATTTGGGCCTAAGTTAAAGAAATCTTTTTAAAGCAATTCTAATATATTGTACAGTGTATAACTTTTTTTGTGTTTTTACAATTAAGAAAGATAAGCAAAGAAATATGTAATTTCTGATAACTTTATAATAAATGCTAGGGCTGGGAAAGTATGCTTTTGTTCTGTTTTCATTGTATCATGATACTTGAGTCTCAATGGAAATACATGGATTTGGAGGATAAGAATGGATTCGTAAAATCATCTAGTGATTAAAGACCTAATGTTGTATTTTAAGAGTGACAAGAATATTTCTTCATCCAGATGGTAAGCATCTCTAAAGATTCAAAAAATGCCTTAATACCTGCTGGAGAAAAAAAAGAACAGTACATAATGTTTTCATGACATACCTTTGCCTGACATGGGTGGCATTTTCTCTGTTTGCAACAGACAAAATTTAACTCAAAAACTATTGGATGCATAAGATAAAATGAATAATAACCAATGAAGTATATAGACTAAAGCATATCTGTCATCCAGAGCCTTATTTGTTTCAAGTCTTTCCCAGGTTGTCTGGATTCATTAACATGTAGCCCTTAGTAGCACTCAATTTGGCATAGGGCTGAGCCTGAGGAAGACCCCTGGCTGTACAGTCTTCACACACCAGGAGATGATGACATGTCTTCTCCACCCATTCACACTCAACCTTATCCCACCCTGCACAGCATTTTCATCTGCCATCATTAGTTCCCTTCACTCTTGCTCTTCTAGTGCCATCTGGTTTGGTCCTGAGAGAAAATAAATTGAATATTTTTAAGCTTTGGTACAACGGATGCAATTAATGAAAGAGTACTAATGGGGTAACAATAAGCTCAACTCAAGATGAGATCCGATTTGCGATTTTGCAATCATGATACAATTTTATCACAGACTGAGAAGACTGAAGACAGAATATGACTGAAAAAGTTTTTTTTTAGAATTTCCCAGGCAATAACTGCAATTTTTCTTTTAAACCAAATTAAAGAATCCCTTTTTATCTCTGAGGTATGTAGAGTATAAACTATGCGTTTTTTTTAGAATTTCTCAGGCAATAACTGCAATTTTTCTTTTAAACCAAATCAAATAATCCCTTTTTATCTCTGAGGTATGTAGAGTATAAACTATGCAAATAAATTCACATTTCTTTGTAAACATGAAACTGTAAACCTTGCTGTCGTCGGACAGTAACCCCATCTCCTTGATTTCCTGTAGGAGTAGTTACACTTGATTGCTTGGAAAAACAGCTAATGATTTGCTTTCCATGTTGCAGAGCCTTGATTAGAATTCATGAAGCATCTCCTCCAACATGACAAACAAGCTACCTTTATTACACATAAAGTACCATTATCGCTAACAGATGCACAGGAATAACTAAAACATTTGACACACTGAGCAACAGTGAGCAGGAGAGAGAAACCATCACCAGCCACAAGGCTTAAGTAACTACGAAAACTAAACAAAATACAAATAAGAAACTGTAGGCTTAGTAGAAATTCGCTAAAGTTAGAGAAAGTGCTTAAGGAGAAGACATTTCTGTTTGTAATCTTGTGAATATTCACTGTGATGATAAAAATTAGCAAGATGAGTTAAAGAGCACCAACAGCTACAAACATCCAAAATGCTAAGTGGCGAGGTAAATGGTGTTTAACATGAAAAATTGATTAATCTTGCATTTTAAACCGATTTGAATCGTCACATATTTGTTATGAGTTTTAACTGTCTTGGGATAAATCAATAAATCCCTAATTACTAAATGTGTGACCATACATCAGTGACCCTGATGTATGACCTCTGACCGAGTCTGGTCCAAGTTAACATTTGGGCCTAAGTTAAAGAAATCTTTTTAAAGCAATTCTAATATATTGTACAGTGTATAACTTTTTTTGTGTTTTTACAATTAAGAAAGATAAGCAAAGAAATATGTAATTTCTGATAACTTTATAATAAATGCTAGGGCTGGGAAAGTATGCTTTTGTTCTGTTTTCATTGTATCATGATACTTGAGTCTCAATGGAAATACATGGATTTGGAGGATAAGAATGGATTCGTAAAATCATCTAGTGATTAAAGACCTAATGTTGTATTTTAAGAGTGACAAGAATATTTCTTCATCCAGATGGTAAGCATCTCTAAAGATTCAAAAAATGCCTTAATACCTGCTGGAGAAAAAAAAGAACAGTACATAATGTTTTCATGACATACCTTTGCCTGACATGGGTGGCATTTTCTCTGTTTGCAACAGACAAAATTTAACTCAAAAACTATTGGATGCATAAGATAAAATGAATAATAACCAATGAAGTATATAGACTAAAGCATATCTGTCATCCAGAGCCTTATTTGTTTCAAGTCTTTCCCAGGTTGTCTGGATTCATTAACATGTAGCCCTTAGTAGCACTCAATTTGGCATAGGGCTGAGCCTGAGGAAGACCCCTGGCTGTACAGTCTTCACACACCAGGAGATGATGACATGTCTTCTCCACCCATTCACACTCAACCTTATCCCACCCTGCACAGCATTTTCATCTGCCATCATTAGTTCCCTTCACTCTTGCTCTTCTAGTGCCATCTGGTTTGGTCCTGAGAGAAAATAAATTGAATATTTTTAAGCTTTGGTACAACGGATGCAATTAATGAAAGAGTAAAACTTGAGAAACAGCATAAAAAACCAATGGGGCAGTCCTAAGATGCTGTTTTCCAATCATTACGGCCTTGCTTTGCTTAAGCTCTCTTAGCTAGCCAGGTACTCCCCCTCCACTTTGCCTAACTCTAACTGTCACCCACAATGCACCTGGAGCAAGGCCAGGGCTGCTGTTAATTTGGCCCCATTATTAAGTTAAATGCAGCGCGGGCGGCAGTGCTAGAGCTAATGAGCAGTGCAAAGCTGGCTGCGCTGCTCCCAGCCTCCTGTCCTAGCCATTAGAAAAATTAGAGAGTGGAAAATGAGTCAAGAGTTGTGAAGGCCATAATTGAAGTCTGTCTCTGATCTGAGTATACCCTTTTCTGACTTAGAAGGTCTCAACCCTCACTTCAAAAAAAGAACAGCTACTGTTGGCAACAGAATGTGTGTTTATGTCAACAAAATATGGACAAGACCTTTTAGGTAGCAACCAATACCCTGACAAGGTGTCTGCAACATGTTTCAGCTATTCAGAACGTATGTACTTAGGCATGTTTTTATGTCTATGTTTGAACTCTGAAGTGTACTTCATTGTGACATTTTGCCATCCATCCATCCATTTTCTACTGCTTATCCTGTTGGGGGGGAGGGGACGGGGCGAAGGCGGGGTACACCCTGGACAAGTCACCATTCTCCCTGTGTCTGAACTCCGTGGGTTCTCTGCAGGTTCTCCGTCTTCCTCCCACAAAACATGCAAACTGGGGGTTAGGTTAATTGGTCACTCTAAATTGCCTGTAGGTGTGAATGTGATGATTTGTCTCTATATGTCAGCCCAGCGATGAACATTTTGTCCTGATTTTGAAATTATATTTGGGGCCTTTGTCTACTTGGAAAACCCAATGTGACCAAATTTTTAACTTCTTGGATTAAGTCTTGACATACTTTTTCAATATATCCTCATACTTTTCATTCCTGATGGTGCTATCTATTTTACTACTATTACTATTCTACTTCAAAGCAGCTCCAAAATGTGATGTTAGCCATTTTATCCTCCAAATGTAACACTGGTCACTGTGGCTAAACAATTTAATATTTGTTTTATCAGAGCAGAGGACAGTGAGATAACTGAGGATAATTCAGGAGCTGCCCACCCCAAACGTTGAGCGTGTAAAACTTAAAAAAAAACATTTTTTAGAAAATTACTACAGTACCGAGCTCGATTACAAGGTCTGATTAGCTCAACAAAGCTACACAATAGCTGTAAAAATGGGTGAATAATTGTAAAAACACTTTATAAAACAAGTTGTTCTGCTTTCTCTGACCAATAGACCTTCCCAGACAGGATCAACAGGATCAGCATCCAATTGCCCCTTGGCCAATTGGATGCTGCTTTCCGACATTTACGACAGACAAACAAATTCAAACTGAAATAAATCTTCACTTTGTCCCCCATAAACAGTGGAAAGAAGCAGGAAAAAAGGAAAAATAATTAAACAAAAAAACAGTATTAGATGTCCTAACTATATTATCACGTATCTGGAGCTGCTTTGTTTGTTCCTCCACACATCTTCATACTCCACTCATGTTAAGTGGAGCACAATGCCTGTCTGATTTTGTTGACTTGCTTTAGATTTTGTTAATTTCGTCATTTTTCCATGTTTGTGCTTCTACAATGTGCCAATGACTTAAATGGTTAAATGGTTTTTTTATTGTCTGTTTTGAGAAGTGAAACACTACCATGAGTCTGCACAGTTTTTTTGTTTTTTTTAATTATGATAAATTACCAGATTCTGACTGAATCTGTTCTGTGTAGCTTGAAGTGATTTCTGACAAAAATATACTCAACATGTATTCTCCGTGGAGCAGAACGAAGATCTACCTCTGGGACCCTTCTGAAATGCGAAGCAGCACACCACATAGAATTAGGAAAATTATCTAAAGTGGTAGCAATCACCTCTGGCAGCTGCAACACAGCTAAAACAAGAGGCAGACATGCTGGGCAGAATCTGGGGGATTAGAAAGACTCCTTATGAACACGGTGTGTCTGAGTCATGTGGGTGGCAGGCTTTCGGCTCAAGAGGAGCTCTAGAAGGAGCTCAGGGTAATTGAACAACAAAAAAACCAATTCCAGAGACAAGAAGGACACTCAAAGACAAAGTTACAATTCAGGGCTTTAAGGAGTGGAGAAAAATAGTGATTTCTATAGCATAAAGCTGTTCACTGCCCTGGAAGAGAATATTATCCCTCTTAAGTAATCTCAGAGGCTGTCTATTATCTAGCCACTCAGTAAAGACCGTGAGAGACTGGGAGGTTTAGGACTCTCTATGTTTAGATGACTTTGAGGGTTTCTCTTTTGCAGCCTTGCTAAATCGTCCAAACACGACCACACTGGCATTCATTTGCACTTCATCCCAACAGAGCTTATCCTGACCACACATTGACAATATTTTTCTGGGAGATACTGGGGAAATTGCTGGCCAAATCTTTGAAACCAAGTCAGCAGCCTACAGAGATCAGCAAAAGGCTCCATTTCAATATTAAAAGAAAGAGACAGATCAGCTCTGTGTTTAGATTTGGCTGACCTTGAGGAGAAAATATTAGCCGGATGTTGGAGGAACATAGGAGAGAGAGATGATGACGATTATTATGTGTGTGTGTGTGTGTTTGTAATTTGTGGGTGTTTCCTTAAATGTGACAGACACCCCGTTTAGATTTGACTGCAGAGTCAGAGGTTGTAGTAACTGAGTTGTGTTAAGTGCCTTCAAGTTGCTTGACTCCTTTTACACCAGTGTTGTTATAAACAGCAAATAGAAATATGCCAGTTCAGTATTGTCCTCCTGCAAGCCTGTTCTGATAGAGAGCACTTAGCCATGTTTATAGCTGTACAGGTTCAAAGAAAGGCCAGCAGCACAATGGAGCGGGGCAAGTTGGCTGCAGCACTACTGTGTGGGAAACATCATCACACACCAAGGAATCAAAACAAAAACACAGAAGGGGAAAAAACTCTGCAAGGATTAAGGAAATTGCTATTTTTTCCCCACTTTATTTTGCCATGATGAATTTTACAGAAAACATTTCCTCAACACAACAGATCTATTAGCCAAAATTTCTTGTAGCACAATAACATACCTTTCCGAAAACTGAACAGACATTAAGTTCATTAGCGTAGCAGCCAAAAACATTTTGTAATCACTGAAAAATATTTTTCAAGCAATACAATGTTTAGTGCTTATTTTGCAGTTCAAAAAAAGCCTCAGTGAGACACGGCCTAGGTGAACTCCTGCATCATTATAGCCATCTATAGGAAAGTCTGTCAAAATTATTACACCAATGTGCATGACTGGTGACTGGCAATAACAGCTTTACGTTTACTTCCCATCATGAAAACAGAAATTTATGCATATTTGGCGTCGGCATAGTTGAAAGGCAGACACAAACACCACATTAAATAAAAATATAAAACTGGATAAAATTGGAGTTTGAGGTTTCTGCAAAGTTTGGCCTTCTCGGCTTTATCACATGTCAAGCATTTCACTAAACAGTATACTGACATTGACCATTAACATACAATAAAATAAGCCAGTTTTCTCGGGATTGTTCTCTCACCCCTACGAGCCCCTGTGAGCTGTCCTTCCATCCCCCTTCCAATGCTTTAATCCAGCTAACCTTGTCAAAACCACCAGACTTCATTCAAAACAAGCAGATGACTCTCTGTATGCCAGTGGGCTTTATAAATAGAAATTTCATTGAGGAGCAGCAGGCTGAATGGGTGGTATTGTAAACAGCGGGCCAACCTAAAGCCTTACACAGGGCTAACCTGGGAAAATGATGGAAAGTAACATGCTGCAGCCATGAGGCATGCAATACAATAACAAACTGTCCCCATTGTACCACTGTCCACTGTCGTTTACTGTACATAAAAAAACAGTTTTTACCAGTGTCTTACAGTGTCAAGTCACAAAAAAATTACTTGCAAACAACAAGAAAGTTCTTTGTGTTAAGCAACAAAACAATGCAATTCAAGTTTCATTTTCTAAGTTCAAAATTATTTTCTAAAGTAAAAAAGCTTTCTCTGAGAGATTTCAACTTTCCAAACTTTCTCGCACCCTCTTAGTAAAAACAAAAGATGAGGTGATTGTGGGAAGACAAAAATTGACCGATCACTTTGTACTTTGTTTAAAGAACAGCCAGCAGCATACAATCATTAGCTGGCCATGAAGCAGACAACTTTACAATACAATACTTATTATGTAGGATTTTTCTTCAATTATTGTAAGTATACGGATTATTTGAAGCAGTGACCCAGCTTCTCTGTGATTTGTGTGATCCCCTGATCACTACTTCAGTTTACCTACCCTGCTTTTATACACAAGGCAGAGCCCATTCTGGCATAGGTTAAAAGGTTTGACAAGGGAATTAGTTCCTTCCTGGGAGAGAAGAACAGTTAAAAATGAAAAGATTACTTTGTGTCTAAAACTATGCTATTCAGACTTCAGAAACTTTCATCTAATTTAGTCAGCTAAACTATTTTATAGAGCAACAGATGCATTTGATGTAGTCTCATGGGTGAGGTAAGACAATCTTGAAGGATAAGAATATACATGTACACTGTCAGTATTAAGGCTGATATAGCAAAAATACATAATCAGTCTCAACAAGATACAGAAAAATTAGTCCACACATTTGTTACTTCTGGACTGGACTACAGTAATTCTCAATTTCCAGGTTACTCTTAGTCCTTAAAGACTCTTCAACTAATCCAGAATGCAGGAGCGCATGTACTGACAACAAACAACTTCGCTCGGAGGATGCGGGGCTACTGGTGGTCCCCAGAATCCCCAAAAGCAGAATGGAAGGCAGAGCCTTTAGTTATCAAGTTCCTCTCCCATGGAACCGTCTTCCAGTCATGGTACCGGAGGCAGACGTACCCTCTTCTTTTAGATTTCACATACCCTTGGACCCATGGAAATCTTATACATTCTCATCAATTAGGTATTTTCCTTTTGATGTGTTCTTTACATTTGACATCTATTCCACATCTGTCCATCCTAGGAAGCAAGATCCCTCCTCTGTGGCTCTTCCTGAGGTTTCGTTTGTTTTCCTGTTCAGGGTTTATAATCTTTCTCCTCACCTGGTTCGAGGGTCTAAGGGCAGGGGGTGTCACATCTGTAAAGTTTTTAAAAGCCCACTGACTTCATTCCCCACACCCTTTCCAACTCTTCTTTCAGCCACTGGTGTTTTTCAATCTTCTCGTGTTCCTTCTTTTATATGTTGCTATCATTTGGGATTTCTACATCTATCATTACTGTCCTGTTGGTTAACCGCCACGATGTCCAGTTGATTAGCTTACCACCATCTTATTGGTCTGGATCTGGAAGTCCCATGGGAACTCAGCTCGGTTGTTGTCAGTCATCTTTGGAGGTGTCACCCATTTTGACCCAGGGACTTCAAACCCATACTTGGCACATATGTTCCTGTATACTACGTCAGCCACTTGGTTATGGCGCTCCAAGTATGCTGTAACTGCCTGCATCTTGCACCCCACTGTTATGTGCTGTATTGTCACAGGGGTATCTTTGCACACTTTGCATCTCTTGTCTGGTGTAGAAGACCCCTGCCTCTTTCAATCTTGTGTCTAGGGCCCGTTCTTGATTAGTGCCATTGTGCTGTCTTTCAGACAACCCTTCGCTGGTATGTTTTCTTGCTATCAGCCACTTCCTCTGTCTGTTGATGGTACATCTCCCTTTATGATGGTCCCTCTTCCTCTTCCTCATTCTCACTGGGTTTCTGCTGCCTGAGGCATTCACTTAGCAGGTCATCATTTGTGGCCTTCTTCCTGATGTATTCCTGGATCTTTGTTGTTTCATCTTGGATAGTGACTCTTTCGCCCAGTCCCTCTTTGCCCTCAGTGTACAGCCGCTGGACTTGGGTGGAACCCTCAAAGCATGATGCAGAGTTTCATTGTCTTGATATCTGCAGCCTCTATCTCTTACTTTGGAGGGATTATTATATCAGCAGTGTATCTGCTCATTGAAAGGTACAAGAGTGTGCTAACAGGGCTAGCAAAGGATGTGATGAGAGTCTGCCATTTGTCTGTCTATGCTGGTTTCTCTTTGTCTTTTAAGCACATGAGATTAAACATCAAACTCTTTGATGCATGTTGATATCATCTTCTTTTTTTGTATTTCCAGATACCACTTTTCCTCCTCACGGATACATGGTACATGCAATTCCACCTGAGTTGAACCAATATTGCCAAAAACAACACTTGCGCATCGCAAAGGTTTGCGAGTAGTGAAACGCCACTCGAATAACGACATCACCGATGAGTACTTGAGTAATTGTACCCAAACCTCGCCAGTACCAATGCCATTAATGTTAATGGCAGTAGAGTTCTTCAATCGATACTAATCGTGTGAGTGGAAACATCCAGTTAATAAAATGCCAGCTGAACTGCCAAATAAACCACATTCAACTTCACCGATAACTGTATTGAGACATTGACAGAATGCATTTCAGTTAATACCTTGGTGTTTATTAGTGATGCCCAGAATTATTCAGCTCAAGAACTGTTGTTAAGCATAATATCAGGAATCTGACTTTGAGTTTGACTCTGTCTCTGTCTCTATGAGAGAGGACAGAGGTTTAAGAAATTGAATTGCAATTATAGATTATAGGTGCTTTCATGCACATCTGGGTCCTCTTTTTCTCAAAGTCTTTAACACACAGCCCAACTAAATAAGTGGAGCCAGTCACTTATCAAACCACACAAAGTGAGAGAGGGTGAGAGTGAAAGAGAAGTTGGACCATTTTTAAGCCACTCATTTAATTCCCAATTCACACAGAAATCCCAGCCAGGGGGCACGGATTTTGAGGAGGAGAGATCAGTAGCCAGGCTTAATTTAAAATGTCAAATGCTTTACTTTGACTTTGTGGAAAAAAAGCAGTTCAGTGGATCTAAAAGACAAATGGTGATTAGGCATCTTCCCTTCTTACATGAAATCTAAGATGCTACAAGCACAGACTGCCTCTTTTAACAAGCTGTTCCAAAACCACAAGGTGCTTCAGCCAGGAAGGTCAGTGATATCTGATCACGAAACTACCACCAATTAGAGCATTAGGACAAGTCATTTATTTTGCCAACGTTAAAAATGGTGCAAAACTTCATGAATCATTCCCTCATACCCCTGCTGAAATTTCATCCAGAACAGGCCTGCCCCCACAGAGAGAAGGAGGGATATTGAGGGGCTGAGATGAGGGCGCTGGGGAATGGATTGAGACCCAGCCAACAACAGTGCTCTTCTCATCATTCCTTCCTTCCACTATTACAGCTTGCCTCCTATGACAAATTCATTGTTGATGACAGAAAAAAATCTGCAAGGCTAGAACAATCAGATATGGAGGGGCTACCAGAGCACAGGGGGTTGGAAGAGGAGATTGACACCCTCCCATATTTCATCTTATGACTTAATGCAGGTAAATAGTGAGGGTTGGCTCTAAATTGCTCCCCTCTATTCAGCCCCACACCCAAATGTCCATGTTTAGGTGTTTGTTGAACCTCCTGCTCTGAAACCACTGCCTGTACTAGAGCAGATTGGGTGTTGGGCAGCAAACAAGTTTCCATGCATGGTAGGCAATGAAAAGAGCGCTCAATACGGTTTAAGCATACCCAATCCTTCAACTATTTCTGAAAGCAACAAGTGTTAACTAAAAAATTAAGAATAAGCACCCCTTCTGGCTTTACAGAATGTTTAACTTACAACATCATAGCAAGAAAAATGCAAAAAGTTGCCAATTCATAAATCAACATTACTTGTAGTCCCATTGGGGAACAAAATGTAGAAGACAACAATGAAAAGATGAACTCAGAAGCATACACAGGTTAGGAAATGCGGTGTTTGCATAGTGTCTCAACTGAGAGGCATTTCCAGGTACTGCTTAAATGTTTTATCTGCTACATGACACATCACCATGAAGACATATGTATCTTGTATTTTAAATAATCTATATAAGGAAAACTATATATTGATATTGCGTTATAAATGCTTGAAGTGGTTATTAAATGCCAAACTACGGCACCCATCCCAACCTTTTCTAGGTGAAAAATCTCAAAAAGACAAAGAATAAAAGAAATCTTTTGTACATCAACATTTTTGCCATTTGTATCTGTAGTCATGCTTTAAAAGCATGCTACAAAAAGTTCATCCCTTCTAATGAACAACACCCTCTACTGCTCAGCCTCTGAATTGTGCATCTATCCACTGTTCAGGCAAAAGTGGGTGGAATCCAAGCATGCACTGGGTGAGAATTCATTAGCTAAACTAACACACGCCCTGCTGTTAACGCTTGCCACTACAAACATAAAATAAAACATGCTGCTCACATTTTGTTCTCCACAGTGAACACCATTCATCATAATTCTGGGAAAATGCTGAAAAAAAAATCAAAAGGTCTTCTATAGCTCTCAATGAGTCATGTGAGTGCAACATTGAATCATAAATAAATAATAAATTATAAATAAAACTTATTAAATGGCACATCCGAGTCCAGGAGAAGGAACCTCCAGAAAAGTTACCCCCTATCTCCTCATGACAGCTAAATTTTTTCTCCTTAAAAGCCAGCAACAAGTTATAAACATCATATCTTGTATGGATGAAAAAGAAAAGTAATGGTGAATTTATTCAAATATGCCAATGACCTCTCCATGTAATTTTGTTTAAAATCGAATCTATATTATTTTTTTCTGAATATAAAAAAAGGATTAAGTATTATTCCCTAGAGTCAAGAGTGGCAGTCCTGTATCAAGAGACCATCCAAAAGTTAGAAAGACGATATTTCATCCAGCCGCTCTGCAAAGGGCTCCAACAATAACACCTTCCCACTGAAAGGAAATTCCTCCGCGTCCATGGCTCTCCCCTGGAACACTCCAATTTCTTAATCTTGCTCTGGTAATGAGGTCGTTTCACAATATAATTGTCTACCTTGTCTTTAACAAATTAAAATCCAGCATCTTTGTGATTGATCTCTACCTCTGTTAACAAAACTATAAATGATTAAATATGATACGATGGCGAAAATATATTTGTGTAGGAGAATCCTTTAGATCCTTTAGACATTTGGCAGTTTTTCTGCAGATAAGAGACCTTTACTGAGGTGGGAGTGGAAGGAGAGGAGGTGGTAAGGGAGTAATGGACCAGACAGAGATGTTGTTGAGTGCTGTGCCCTGCCAAAACCAACTCTGATCAAGGCTCCAAAATCATTTGATCGTGGGAGCAGTCAGTCTGGCCTTAAGTGGAGGTGACTGTGTGTCTACAAGACACGTTACAAGTCAGAGGAAATTGGAGATAAACAGATAAAAGAATGCAATCACTGCTGGAAGTAGAGAGGCACAGGGGGCAGGAAATAAACCTGTATTTAAGCTGATTACCCGAGCAGAGTCCCAGCCCCTTTCAGCAGCTCTGTACAACCCAGCCTCACCACTACCAACGTTGTTAATTAGAGATTTGCTAAGGGGAAAAAAGGCAGCCTTGTCAGACTCGCAGGAGTGTTAGTGATGGCTGGCTGGAGGGGGACATGCAGGGCTCTTAATTGGGTCTGTATGCTGTATCGGTGGCTGGCTGGAGCGCTAGTGATGATTGCTGTGAGCAGGTGGCCGTGGTAGCAGCTCCATGCAGGCCGTCCCAGGCCAGCCTGTCTGTTCTTGTCAGGACCTGGAACACTGAGCAGACAGCTCTTGAGCCCCACGCTCATTACGCCAAGTTGCCCACCCTGTTGCCTAGCTACGCATTCACAGCACCTCCACAACACTTTCTCCCTGGTCCCACAATTTAACCCACAGACATGAGGGACTACTTCCACACAGTCCGGTTATGGAAAAAAAGGTGGTTGCACCATTCAGTGGCCAGTTTAGGATACAAAGCTAGCTACATTGCATCATCTTTTCCTGGGGCAATTATCAACATGATGCTACTATCCCAGTGCAAGTATTAATGAAAGCTGCAAACTACACTTATTCATTACTGTCCCAAAAAATCTTCACCCCAATTATGTAGCTACTTCAACTGAAAAATTACATTACATACAGGACTTAATCAGAGACTCCGCATCCATTTTCCTTTGTATAATGTGTGTCTGTCTTAATAATTATCTCAGACATGACATAGCTGGTCATACAAAGCATTTGCGATTACGATCTGCAAATATGTGTACTTCAAAAACGTGCACACAAATGGAGACATGGTGATGCTTTCACAGCACTACGGCAACTTCGTATAAACACTGATTTGATATTAACAATCCAGCAACTGGACAAGTAATTGATGAGAGATATTGAACTGATGGATCTGAAATCTATTCAGAGGTCTATTATTAATTCACACAGTCCTGGAGCCAATGTGAAAGTGAAAAAATTAGTTCATTTATTTCTGGGTGATACAACCAACTTAGGCAAACTTTACAGAGAAAAACTTCTTGGCAAGATGAAAGTGTGATGCTGTATATTTTTGCTCTCTTTGTATTACCAAAATATCATCAGTTCATCGGAAAAAAACATGTCTCAAGAGGACCTAGAGTTTCTTTTACTGTGGTTAGTTTACTTTGGACAACAGTAAGCCAGTGTTTCATGAATCACTGGAATTTTGATGAGTGTTACAAATGAAGTGTAAAAGAAGCAATCATGCCAAGGTCTGACTGGATGAGGAGAAAGGCATGTGGAGCAATGCCGTTGCTGGAAAACGTTAGGAAACAATAGAATGACATCAGTTATAATACTGTGCAAGGGCTGTTTAACTAAATGCGGAAATCTAAGGGCTTCTATATTGCCTTTTAAATCATGGAGCCCATTTCGAGGCCCCAGTTGTGTATTTTAAAAGGCCATATTTCATATAACTGCAGAAGAAATTGGAGGAGAGTTGGAATCAAATCAAAACCAACATCACCCCCTTATATATTTAGAGTGACCAATTAACCCAACCCCCAGTTTTGAATGTTTCTGGACTGTGGGAGGAAGCGCATGTACCCGGAGAGAACCCACTATTCAGTGAAATTTAATTTATTGATCAGTCCACTGAATGAGACCCCAGTCATGTTGGTATTTAAAGTGCTTGCTGTCCGGTGTTAAAAAAAGGTCAATAAATTACAGCCTCATTGTTAAGGCTTTCCAAAATACCAGATCACACCAGCCCTAGACCCACTTCACGGTGCCAAGTAGCCAGCAGCATGCAAAATCCGAAAACCCAAAGGGCAATCATCTGTTTCAGGCAATTCACATATTTGGAATGTCTCAGTTTGTGCACTCAAAATATCAGACAAAATGGGTGGTTTTCCTCGAGATCAATGACGCTTTAATGTTAGCCGATCAAAGTGAGCAGGATTGCCTCTACAGTGCTCACACACAGCTGTCTTCCTCAGGGTAGTACTTTGGCTGCAGGTGCTAGACCTCACCACTGAGGAGCATGTAGATAAATGGTTTTGTCACTGTGTTCACACATTCCTCAAACTGGGCCTCTGGAAGTTGACCAGTCATCCGCTGATTGGAAGATTGGAGGTTAAGTCCATGACTCCTGCAGTCAGCGTGGAAAATGGCAAGATATCAAACCTGAAATTTCTTCTGAATGCATAGCCATAAGTGTCCTTAGTTGTCCTTGGTAGACCCTAAATAAAATGGATTGTGTTGCCTTTGCTTAGTCAGACTATTTGAAACCCCGACATTTCAATCTTTATGCTAAACTTAAACTAACTGCCTTTAGGTTATACCTTCATATTTAACAGACTGGACAGTAATTAATCAATTCTCCTCAAACTCATTAAGAAAGAGAAGAGATATATTTCCTAAACTATTGAATTGTTTCTTTAAACAATACTAAGACATAGTAAATGTGTTAATGCTATGGTCCAGGTGGTAAAATGGGAGCAGATCACCTGGTTAATGACAGTGGGGAAATCAGAAGGAATAGCAGAAGTGCAGTACCTGCGCTTCGGATTTACCATAAGGAATGTGAGGAATGCCCAAACCTCCGTAGTCAATATTTGCTTTAGATGAAACGATAAGAATAGCACAGCATGTCACCACCTAAAAACAGAATGCCAGTCAAAAATTCGAGACCATAGGAACACATACTAACCTGCAAATTAACCAAAATGTTTGACTTTCATTACCTTTAGAACATGGCTTGTAGTCCCAGACAATTATTCATTACACTGTTACCTAGCCACTGCTATATTATGATTACACAGCCAGTCCTGTGAGAGTAATTTGACCCCGTGTTGCCAGCTGACCTTTGTCCTTGGCATCACAACCTCAGACTTCCCCTTACCAAGCCGTACACGGAGCATTATTTTACAACCCTGTCATTTTTCACTCTTTGGGTTGTGGCGAATAGGGTCAAAGGGATTTCTTTATTTTCACCTTTCTCCCAAACATCTTTTGCCACATTTTGTAGCCAGGCAGTTGGATATTTGAGACTGAAAAAAGTCTCACAAAAAGAGAAAAATGAGCTTGCAGACAGTAATAATGAATCATTACGAAAAGAAAAAAAACAACAGGCTTAAAGGAAAACACAGTGGATTTCCTTCTAGCTGGTCTGACATTATAGCGATGTTTATAGGGTAGCAAGAGAAGTGAACTACAGACCAACAGTACTGGTCTTTCTGGCTCGCAAGACACCGAGTGGCAAAGGGGATGGGGAGGGATAATTAATCACACTACAGACAGTGGTTCTGATCTGAAGCGTTCTTGGTATTGTGTATAGTTCAGAGTTTGTTTGTAGGTCTTGTAGGTCTAGGTCTTGTAGGAGAAAGGCCAGATATACAGGAATGCTGTGAATGGGTGGTCAATTCATTTACAAATTTCAGCTGTGACAGAGGTTTTCTACTCAGTCCTGGCCCTGAAACTCCCTTCTGCCATCCCTGACCAAACCACATCATATAAGGACCCAAACCTCATGCAGTGATCTAAAGCATTCCCCAGGCTGTGACATTAAGAAACTCACTCAATTTAGGCCGACTAAATCAACAGCCTTTTACTGTGGTTACACTGGATTGCCTTACATCCAGGATCTGCCAGCACTTTTAGGCCCTTTTCAGCTTTCCATGTGTCTGACGTACATCTGAGAACCAGACCTCCACAACTGTGCTCTCTGTGCACTCTGCTTTTTCACTTTTCTGGGATCACAACATGTTGCACATCTTTCCCAATTTGAATCAAACTGCTTGTACTTCACTGGATGGATCAGTTTAACTATATAAAAGCCAAACAAGCAAAATATGCATACTGAAAACAAATCTGAAGGAGATAAATGTGCTTTTCCGAATGCACAAAATCAAGAGTGTCTCCTTCAAGTTCTTCATACAATGCTGATGGCGACAATCCAGTTGGACAAGGGATTAATGCTTGGGTTTTCCAACATTCACTCGACAAATGAATTGTAATAAACATCTAGATTAGAGCCGCAACTACTGGTTATTTTAAACATAGATCAATCTTGCTGATTATTTCAATTAAACAGTGAATCATTTACTTTATACATTGTCAAAAAAATAATGAAAAATGCTCCTTTTTAAGAGCCCAAACTGATGTCCTTAAATTACTTCTTTACTCAAACAAACAATTAAAAAACAAAAGATTCTTTATTTACTGCCAGAAATTACAATAAAAGCTACAAATTCTGACATTTCTTAACCTGGAACCAATGAATTTTTAATCATTTTAGCTAGAAACTAAGCTGAAATGATTATTCGATTGTCAAAATTTTTGTTGATAAAATTTCTTTTGATCGACTAATCAATTTATTGTTGCAGCTCTAGTCTGTTCTTTCAATAGGGGTTGATTATTGGCCAGGCTGACTTGATGATCTGATTGGATATTCAACAAATAAATGGAATCAGTACTTGCTTATTTTAACTGAATGACAATAAAATTAGGCTGTAAGGCAGCATCTAACCTGCAAAATAGCTAGTAATTTAATTGATAAAAAAAATGTAATTGAATAAAAAGAACAACATGGGTTTTACTTTGGAAGTGTAGTACCAGAAAATGGAATACACAAGTAAATACAAGTACAGTAACAGTTAAAACTGTAATCTTTTATTGTGCAGTAATTGAGTAAATGTACTTGCATTTGTGGCATGGCAGAATGCCATTACTGCACAAACAGGTATACAAATGCAAGTGTTGAAAGACAAAAACCTCACGGTGGATTATATCAGACTGCTGTGGTATGGTGATTAACACTATTATCAATCACCTTCTGTTAAGCACTGACAGCATGCCCACTGTGATTAAGCATATGACTGATTTAGTGTGAAAGGTTTCAACATGTAGACGAATTTAGACAAACTGGACCATTATTCTACATCTTCGCTTACATGTACATGATTGATGACTGATATGAAAATGTAAATCCATCTTTTAGCACTGTATATTGCACGCAAGGGTGCGAGTGTCTATAGGTATACATTTAACCACATAATATAATGTATCAGTACACATGCACCTATAAATCACAAATGTATACATCCATACCATTCTGGCTTTGTGTACGTGCAGAAGATTGTACTGATTACAATGAATGAACTCTAATACATTTGCCTGCATGTGCCAGCCAATTTGTCTGGAATATATGTGTGCGTGGGAGTTCGGGACAGGAAATGTAAAGGTTTAAGTTGTTCCATGGAAACAAAGGCCCCTCCACATCACCACATCTCTGCATGAGTCCTTTCCTTTCATTAGCGCCTGAGGCTCCTGTCCACATCACTGTAACACTTAAGAGGGAACATCCTGGAGATGCCACCCCCACCTTTCCCTTCATCTTTTAAAGACAGCTTGAGCTATAGTGCATTACAGCTGTATAAAATATTAGCTAACTATGTTCAGCTTAGTTGTATAGAAATAAAACGTCAGAGTAAAGCTCTCATAGACTTCTTTCAGACACAATAACATGACAAGCCAATCCAGCTATGATCTGGTTTTGCTCAGCTGCAACTGAAAGAGAATACAATTCCCTGTTGACTCAGGGGCCCCAACGACTCCACAAACCACTCAATGCTGTTTTACAATCTTATCTCTCATGGCTTCAGTCTGGATCATCATCTTTCCTTCATTTCTTTCTCTCCATCTTTGAGCCCTCTATTATTTCCTTGCTCTTATTCTGTTTTACTGCCACAGTTGAAAATTGAGTCATAACTTCCTGACCGCACTGTTCAAAGGTCACCAACTAACCCTCCTCCTCTCTCTTGTTCTTTTCCCCGCCCCCTTTTCTCCTCTCCCTTTAGGGAGGCCCCTCGTCCAACACACCCAGCACTACATTCCACAGGCAGTGGGAGCACCTTCAAAACTGCACACGCATAGCAGACCACTGCTCTCAGCAGCACGCGGGGCTAGTAAGCCCTGGCCTCAGCTGCCACCAGGCCTTGCCAATGAGAGCTTTGACTGGTGAAAAATTGCAATATAGCGGCAACAGAGGCCACGTGATGACAGGTATAAAGCAACTGTGGCTCTCAGAAAGCAGCTTGATAACTGTGCAGTACAGGCCACATTCAAGCTGCTGAAACCATCTTTAAGTAAAACCTTCATGGCACTGTGGGGCCTCTCATCTCGAGTCTGGCAGCTGTGGTAGTGGGGCGCAGGCCTCAGAGCACCTTTTCGTCTGACCCCCGAATCCTTTGGGTCTGTAATACACTGACACACAGCTCTGGTTTCACCCTCTCAAGGCTCCCTGTAGGTGCCTGGCTCTGAAAACAATAATGTTCTTGTACCCGGTCACATACCAAAACATGGCACATGCGCTGTTATGAACAGGCATTTATTCCATTAGATGACAAATCCAAGTTTGAAACAACATTATAATTCTTGTTAGGATATAAATCTGTAGGGATGTGTCTGAAGTAATTCATGTACTGTACATTTCAACTACACTTATAATTTCTGATACGGCACGATATGCTATGAAATTTCTATAACATCCTTCTTGCAGCATAGCCATAACTATGAGCAGTGTCGACAAGTATACTGGATATCAAACCTGTATCAGAAACACTTGGACACCTTCTTGCCAGCTCTCTTAACCCGTACCGCTGTGGTGTCAGGTAGTTTTCTGGGGTCTTCAGATGTCTCACCCTAAGCACAGACACCATGCAGCATTTTCAGAAAAATTAAACTAAAGTCACAAAGATCAAGATAGTAGTGCTGTGCACAGGGCCATTAAGCACATTTACACAAGTGCCATGAGGTAGGAGAGTTGAATCATATCCTCCTAAATAAGCACGTAACCTTGCTTGACATGGATATTTAGATAATGCAGGTTTGAGCGAAGGCTTGACAAAATTTTGCACATCTGTTGTTTGCATCATATTTCCTGGAATTGGAATTATTGTAGCACAAAAAAGGCATCTTTGAAATTTGGATGAACCCACGAGTACACAATTCTGCTTTCATGTGCGTGTACACAGGCAGGTATGTCTCTTTTTGCTTGGCTCCACTGTTGGCCTCAAGTTGTGCCCGCATGCTGTGATGCACACATCTGGATGGACTTAGTCAAAGAATCCTATAAAGAACCTTATAGGCTCTTCTAACATTTTTTGTAGACTGATGAAGAGTCTTTTAGATCTTGCTCACATCAGTGTGTTCCATCTGTGATCTATTTAGGCTTAAATTAGTAATCTGTGTTGCTGCATCTTTTCTGTACAATAAAGGTTTGGGGGATTTAGTGACGACTTGCATGCTTGGTAGCGAGAGTGCTGAATATTTGCTTGTGGGATATGGACGATATATATGTCTGCAACCCTGTGCTGCTGCATTCTATTTAAGCATTGTTAACCATAAAGGAAAACTACTTTCTAGAGTCAAGACCGCATGGAGAGCGAATTTACAGCCTGCGCATTAGCGCAATTACACTCGGGGTATGAAGAACTAGCTTGCATGCCTCGCCTCGCTTTAGAGGCCTTTCACTTCCACTAGTGTGACCCTTACGTTTTATGAGGAAGACTAACACCATGAACTACAGTTGTAACAAATTAGGCTTCCTAGTGCCATAAAGTTGACACCTGCCACTTCAAACCTTTCTGTGGAAGAAAGGACATCCATTGAAAACCAACAAGAAAGAAATGGCTGCGCTGATATCACGTTAATTGGCTAACTTTGCCTCGCTAGCTCACGTCCACCTGGTCTAATAGTGATTTACGTAACTTACAAGATACAGATTTGAAAATGCCGTTGTAAGCCAACATATTGTTTCTTAACTGATGTTCATAACAAAACATAGTAGCTATTCTTAACGTATTTAAACCACATTTGGCTCAAATAATTATAACTTTAACCTTAAGGGCCAAGGTGACAACTACAGTCGTCTTACCACCAGATGTCGCCAGACTTCAGGAAGGTGGTTCAGCCCATTGACAAAAACGTTGGCCTAATGCTGCCTTCCCGTTTCTCGTAATGATTTACGGCTGTTTTATAAAGGGTGAGATAATTGTGGGTGTATTTAATCAACAAAGCGTAATAAACCAACAAAAAACAGCACATTCATATGATTAATGATTTGAATAACATTCCAACAACTTTAACTTTATATCTGGAGGGCAAATACCAATTTCTCTAGAATCGAGTACAAGATTGCTGAAAAAAATAATCTAATATCAAATGACTTTTTGTGACAATCAGAATACTATTGCCGAACTACATGTTTAATTTTCGTCGCTGTGGCTAAATCTGTGCTCTGACTTATAGACTGTGTACCTTTATGCTGTCGCTACAGAAGCAGACAGTGAAATTTCCTACAGCACTTAAACAGAAACGAGAACAGGATATGACGCATTAATCGAAGGACCAAAACTTTCGGCTGCTAACTGCAACTGTAGCATAACAGCTAAGTTACCCGCGTTCAAAGCTGTCGGGAAAACGCTATCTTGTGCATTTCAACGTTATGGAGCTGTAGGTAGTGTCTATAAACAGAGGTAACAGTCTTAAAATTGATTTCACTCTTCTGTATTCCGAAAAATGAAATGTTGAAATGTTGAAATACCTATGCCATTTGTCCTTTTCTGTCGTTGCTAGCGGAATAGCTGATGAATTGTCTTATTGCGATTAAATAGGTATCAGAGCGACAAACTGGAAACATGTCCCCTTCATTTTCCACATATTTTAGCTGAGCATACTTCGAAGACCTGTCGGTGACTGGTTCATAGACACCAGTTCAGCACAAGTGAAAAGGCACAAACATTTCGACAGATTGGAAACGTTGTCACCTCCATCGTGGATATAATGAACAATACAGTTTACTGTAATGATCACCTGATCTCTTCCATGTCAGTGTTGAGGAATGGTCTGACTGCAGCGGTGCCAGTAAAGATGCACAGCCGTCTGCAAGAGTTGAAGAAGGAAGAGGAGACTCTCCTGAAAATCAAAGTCATGTTACAAGACCAGCTGAACAGGCTGAAGGTGAGAAGAAGAAATTCATCATATTGAGTGTGTTAGTGTTTAGGTTTATCCTTGTGGAACATGTGTTGTATATATTTTGTGTTTATTCTGTGTTTCAGTTTGAGGAAGGGGCCCTGAAATCTATCATCAGTGCTCAAACAGAAGGAGTCTCTGAACTTTCACCAGAAACTGAGACTGAGGTAAATCACACCAAAAACTGAGCTTGTAAATTCTCAGATGTAATATCTGTTATAATGTTTTTGTTTGTGTTTATTAACACAAGCTCTGGACTCTACTGTTTTGTTAGGAATATGATGGTTTTTAAGCCTGCACAACATCACCGATTGCAGTGCATCCATAGAAAAATTAGGCTACGCTGTCTGTTAGGGGAATTGATACAGTGAAATATTGCAATATTATGCACTGCAGTATTTAATCCATTTAAACCCTCTATATATGTTACAGAAAATGTAAATAAATATTGCACCCTAGTTGCTAGAACAATTAACATCAATCAACGTTTAAGTCCATGCAAGTTTGTTTGAGTTCATTGGACTACAGAGGCTGGGCTAAACAGTGTAGTTTGGTAGTTTGTCAACTTGGAACATTAATGGTAGTGCTGGTTAGTTTGCTTATATTTGCACCTTTTTGCTGCAGTAAAGGTTAACAAAGTGAGATGAGTAGAATGAAAACTTAATTATTAGAGAAAACAGATGTTGAAAAAATTTTACTTTGGGGACATGCTTTGGAGTTAAAACAGGTAAGAAAAATCTACAATGTATTCCGGTATATAACATTTTGCAATATTGTAATAGTAGCATATCATGACTTAAATATTGTGATAACATCATGTGGCCTGTGGCGATTCCCAGTCCTACTGAGTATTAGTGCTAGCGTGTTAATTTGTGTTGAAGCAATCTCATTAGTTTTAATCAGGTGTCCTTCAGGGGTTCAGAGATTGAAATGGTCCAATGAAAAATTTTCCTTTATTTACATAATTGAACACCTTTAGCTGTCTTTGAAGATGTTATTACGTCGTTTTGCCTCCTCTAGACAATGGTAGTGTGTTGTTTTTTAAACTCAGAATCATAATCTCGCTCCAGTCTGTTGCTAATACACGATAGGTAACATTTCATTAAAAAATGAGATGCATGACAGATACATCATCACAACTGAACTGATGGAACTTTTTTTAATGCACAGTGTTAAAACTGCAGGAGTCACAGGTGCTTTTGTTTTCGATGTCACGAGCATTTTTCCAACATGACTTTATTTTGTAAAATGTATTTGGATTATTTAACTAAGAAAAAAATGTTCTGTATCTTCGTCACTGTCTACTGTTCTCTTGACCATTTTAAAAAGTTGGCTTGCATGCTAGTTTGCTGTTTTAAGATTTAATTAAATTATGAGTGGTACTTAGGTGTGTGTATTATTTTTTTATTGCTTCAGGTTCATATAAACCTTGATGATGAGAGCGAGATCAACCGGACCAAACTGCTACTGAATACCGCTGTGGATTGCGACATGGAGCAGGAGGAGGAGGAGGAGGAGGAGGAGGTTGACGAGGACGATGAAGAGGATGATGAAGATGATGACAACGAGCTTGAGTTTATGCCTGAGGATGATGAGGAGGATGATTATTACTGAGTTTCTTGGTTTTTCATGGGGCCTCAGCATTTGCACCACTGAAGCAGAGCCGCACGTAGATCATTTGTTAATTTGTTCACCTGTTCCTTACTTTGTGATACTTAGGAAATTGAAATTATGTTGTTGGTTGGGAGAGATAGTTAGTGTAAAGGTGTGTAGTGCTAACAGGATCCTCATATTTGCCTGATTCAAAGTCGTATCATCCAGATGTCCAATTAATGTGTCAAAAATTGTAAGAAATGTCTCACTTTAAATGCTGTGTTAAGTGCTCATAGATGACTGGACATATCGTGTATTTTGAGGATCAGCATTAAAATGTATGGCTGGGCCATATAAGAATATAGCGTGTATGCATGATGTACAAAATAATAGTTGTGAGCACAAAATAAAATGTTTTGCATAGGGTTTATCCATCTATTTTTTTTTTACAATGTATGCTTGAAGTTTAACACCAACATGCTTCCGAATGTACAGTCAAGTTTTTCACCAGTGATGAATGTTCGCTAATACTTCTTACAGTTTCCTTCCCAGGTACCTGATCAAAGGTAATACCTACGTTAAATTGGCCTCCCTTGACCCACCCCCCGCAAATGGGTAGTGCAGTGTAAACACTTTCCACGAGCAAACCACTCAGCATTTTCTAAACAGCTAAAACAATACAGTGAGCCTCACAATAAGGCCACTTTTCACACTGGCGGCAGGGACAGCTCTGGAGAAGGGTGGTGCTCTAACAGGAGACATACAATAGAGATTGCACCAATAGATATATACAGCTTTCTGCTACTGTTCCACGAGAGCTCCCATTCAACCAGCGGCTTGAGCTCAGCACACACACCTGCTGCAGATGAATTCCTCATAGGGTGTGCAGGTAATCCCACGTCTGTTCAGTATATGTGCTGTTGTCGATCAGAATTTCTAAGTATGGATTTGAGCTAGTCGTATAATTATTTGCAGGAAACAATTCAAAATTTTAAGGTGGAAGATTTCACATTGGGAGAGAAAAAACAAAATAAATAGCCAAAAATGTATTATAATTATGTAAAAGGGGACTTTTTTTTGACTGCGAACTTTTATTCTTCTAGAATATCTGTACAATAAATCTGCATCTTACACTTAATAGAGGGTAATTAGATTGGGAGACAGAAATGAGATTTGATTCTCTTGGGTAAGTAGAATTGAAGTTTGTGCAAGGAAATCATTTTTGAGAGTAAAGGACTCTCAAACTTGTACTTTGACTACCACAAGGAAACAAATACATTTTTCTTTTATATAGATATCAAGTAACAAAGGTTCCTGTAGTCACGTGCAGTCTATACATGGTTGCATCCAATGTCATGTGATTGAGCAGTGTAAATATATCAACCTCTCTAACCTTAACTTTGCTTACAGAGGTGAAAACATGGTTTGTATGGGATCTGTCTGCTCAGCAAGATGAGCTCACACTCTATTGAGCTCAAAAAGGGGTATTTGACTCGGCATTATGGATGTGGAACCAGTGTTGTCCATCACACTAAATGTTTCAGACTGTTGGATTACGGTTTTGTTAAATTTTATTAAAATGTTCCTAATTTAGGAATTTGCTTCTACTCTTGAAAAAAACTGTTGTAAGCATGTCCGTGTATACAACAATACAGTGATTTAAGTGGTGATGCTGACTGGTTTTGACCTGGTGTGCAGGCATCAGTGAGGGACTGGAGCACAACCATAAGTGACCTTGCTGCAGGCTGTGGAGTACCATGCAACCCCGCTGTGCAATCAGTGTGTGCCATGTGCTTGTGTTGGTGCTGTGTGTGTCTTCGGCTGAGGACTTCGACTGGACAAAGAACAACCATGGCTCCTTCTATTATGGCACTTTTCCAGCTGGTAAAGCACATGATTGTACTTTTCTGCAGTGAAATTTTTCACGGGTGACTGGTGATTTCAAGAGCTAAGTCAGAGTTGAATGGTTGTTGTCAATGTTCACTTTATAAGGATTTTCGTGGGGTGCCGGCAGTTCTGCCTATCAGACCGAAGGAGCCTGGGACAAAGATGGAAAAGGATTGAGTATCTGGGATGTGTTTAGTCATAAGAAAGGCAAAATCCAACAAAACGAAACTGGAGATTCCTCTTGCGAGGGCTACCACAAAGTCAAGGTGATTTGTCCAGATGTGATATATCTGAGGGATACAAGGAGAACACAGATGACCCAAAGAAAATCTAAAAATGTCTCTCCATTGTCTGTGTTGCACAGGATGATGTTTCTCTGATGAAGGAGCTGAAGCTTAATCACTATCGCTTCTCTATATCGTGGCCTAGAATCATTCCCACTGGCATTAAGTGTGAGTAACAATAATTCAAGCCTTTTTAGAAGTGAACTGACAAACATAATGAATCAGCGTTGTAAAAAAGTACACAAAAGTCATGGTTGATATCATGTTGAAAAACTACTTGAATAGGAGTCCTAATGTATCAGATGTTAAAGGATTATTTATGGAAATAAGTGTCAACAGTACTAGTAAACGTTCATTTAAATATACTAATATTGAAATATACACTGATCAGGCATAACAATATGACCACTTGCCTAATAATCTGTCCCCCTTTTGCTGCCAAAGCAGCCATGACCCGTCGAGGCATGGACTCCATGCATCGGACTTGATTTGGGGAGATTTGGGGAATATGGTGGCCAAGTCAACACCTCAAACTCTGCTAATAACACATCAACTTTGAGGACAAAATGTTCACTTGCTGCCAAATATATCCCACCCACTAACATGTGCCATGATGAAGAGATAATCTTTGTTATTCACTTCACCTGTCAGGGGTCATAATGTTATGCCTGCTTGGTGTATGCACTAATGCTTACCCTGGCTAATTATCAGTCCCAGTACTGAACATTTTTGCCTATTTGGAGGTCTTTCTGATATATTAATCTCCAAAATGTAGAAGAGTTGAAGTTTAGTTACATTACAACACTGCTATGAATGAATAAATTTGAATTTGTTCGTTTCTGAAGCTGAATAGTTATGTGCACATTTGCAGCGGACCATATAAATGAAAAAGGAATACGATACTACGATGAACTGATCAACCACCTGCTGGAGAACAAGATCACTCCTGTTGTTACTCTGTATCATTGGGATCTCCCACAGGTTGGCAGACAAATTACTGATAATCCCTAACTTCAGCCATGCATTATACCACCATCTCTTTAACAAGTTATTATTCCCTTTTCTAGGCCTTACAAGAGAAATATGGCGGTTGGCAAAATGTAAGCATGGTCAATTATTTCAACGAATTTGCTAACCTGTGCTTTGAAAGATTTGGCAACCGAGTCAAGTACTGGATCACTTTCAGCAATCCATGGGTAGGTTTGGGGCTTGGATAGATATTTCGCTCCTTTTTGCTGTAAGTACTACTGTCACACTGATATTCCTATTCCATAATCTGGTGCTCTGCTTCAGTCTGTAGCTGTTCAAGGCTATGAGACGGGTGAGCATGCTCCTGGAGTGAAGCTGAGAGGGACAGGGCCATACAGAGTTGCTCATCACATCATCAAGGTAAGAGAATAGGTATAGATTTGTTTATCAAAAATATGCTATAATCAACCGACTACTTGAACTGATGCTGTATTCTTTTCATATAGGCACATGCTAAAGTTTGGCACAGTTATGACACACAGTGGAGAGGAAAACAAAAAGGTAAACAAGAACAAGTAAAAGCTCTTGAAAGTAATCTTCGCCTCTTATCATTGCTGTCTGTCTTAGTGTTGAGAGCTGCTTTTCACCTCTGCAGGTTTAGTCGGCATCTCTCTGTCTGGAGACTGGGGAGAACCGGTGGACATCAGCAACCAGAAAGACATTGAAGCGGCAGAGAGATATGTCCAGTTTTACCTGGGCTGGTTTGCCACGCCTATCTTTCATGGAGACTACCCTCAAGTGATGAAAGACTTCATTGGTAAGATAAAAGTGCAAACTGTTCATCCTAGAGGTCATAGTGTTCTTTTGGGAAATAATCAGTGTGTATGCAGGAAGGAAGAGTGTCCAACAGGGCCTTGGGACATCCCGCTTGCCTACATTTTCCCCCCAAGAGAAAAGCTACATTAAGGGGACTTGTGATTTTCTCGGCATCAGCCATTTCACCACGCGCTACATCACACAGAAGAACAACCCATCAGGCCGTAGCAGCAGCAGTTACTTCACTGACCGTGACCTGGCCGAGTTGGTTGACCCCCATTGGCCTGACCCCGGGTCTGAGTGGCTCTACTGTGTGCCTTGGGGATTCAGACGTCTGCTCAATTTTGTCAAGGTGACTTTGGGTTGTATTTGTAATGATCTTAGCACATCAAAACGATTTATTGAATGTCATATTGATCTGGTCCCCATATAGAGTCAGTATGGAAACCCAAAGATTTATGTGACCGAAAACGGAGTCTCTGAGAAAATCCTTTGCACAGAGCTGTGTGACGACTGGAGGATACAGTATTATAAAGACTACATTAATGAGATGCTGAAAGGTGACAAACATAGAAGTATCTGTGTATTTTCATTGTTTGGTAAATCTGTTCAAACTCTGATCCAAGTTTTTGTTTTCTGTGGTCTCACCCAGCGATCAAAGATGGAGTAAATGTGAAGGGCTACACTGCATGGTCCCTGCTTGACAAATTCGAGTGGGACGAAGGCTACTCTGAAAGGTTTGGCTTGTACTACGTGGACTTCAGAAACAAAAACAAGCCTCGCTATCCTAAAGCTTCCGTTCAATTTTACAAACGTATCATCAGCTCCAATGGATTTCCCAATCAGAGAGAGGTAGGAGACACATGATGGTTGCCCTGAAACGCCAAGTGTTTTTCTGGAAATATTTAAATTCATTGGTTAACATTAGTGCCACAATCATAATTTCAGCGTGTGATTGCATTGTAGGTTGAGATCTGGAGGAGGAAGGCCATGGAGACCTGTTCTTCTAGCAACCAGCTTCTTGCTGCAGGTCAGTTGTCATAACTTATAACCATTGTTCATCAGTGACCAGAGGTTATCTAGCTGGGGTAAACAAATAAAGATTCTGACCTAAATATACAATATATATATATACAAAATATCAAAATAAATTATTCAAATTAAAGGATTCCAACATCAAGGATTATATTTGACTTTAATATGTGTTGCTGTTCCTTAAACACACCAGAAAGCCTATAAACAAAATTATTAGTTAAATAAGAATGATGGAAATATAAAAAAAATCCAGCAGAATATCTAAGATATCTTCTTTGTTTGCCCCTCCAGCTAGAAGAAAATCCAAGGAACATGCAGAAATGCCAAAGGTTTGGCCAGTGCATGATGAGATTTAGAATTTGAGGGTATATGCCTTCCTTTAATTTCATCTTTTGATGTTGCTTTGTGGTTGTGCAGTTTTAAATCTGACTAACAGTGTTGAGCCTCTGCACGTTAACATGATTTGCAACCAGCAACAGCCCTTTTCGATCTCAAAGCAGCTTTGATAAAGAGAGTCAGTACGCATGAAGCTTGTCTGTGGACTTGTGTGTTCACGGGGTGTTTCACAAAGCAGGATTATGAATTAAGCCAGATAACATAAATCCAGTCGTAGATTGGAATAGCAACATGAGGTTTACGATTCAGTCACATCTATTGTTGAGCGGTGCTAATAAATCATTTTTCAACTTCAATTGGATTTTTAAAAAAGTTATCTGGCACAAATTCAGCTTTCTGGAATATCGCCCACAACTGCATGCAGTTCTCAAAGGGTTAAAGTGCCGTTAATCAACTCTGAGTACTTTCTCTTTTTCTATTAGAGGAACAGCGGAGTACTGCTGCCAATATTCTAAGACTTATACATGGTAAGGAATCATTCATGCTCACTAAATTAAGGATTTCTTTAAAGAAATGATTTGATTCAATGGAAAAATAACCCTTTGAGTGCTGTGCCTAAGGATCATTGCTCGCTTTATGTCTTAACTGGGTAATAATGATATATTGAGTTGTTAATATGTTTGTGTGTGCTTTGCAGACCCTTTGACCAGCCACATGGAGATGGTAACTGAGATTGTTGTTCCCACCGTGTGCACACTCTCTATTCTGCTCAGTGCCATATTCCTTATGTTCCTGCTACGGAAGCGCAACTAGAAAGGAGTGCAAGCAGTGTGCATGTTTACAAACACAGGCTTTAAGACACAGGCAGTTCATATTGTAAGTGCATCCTTTCTTTAATGGATCATGAGTGGATATAAACACATTATGTGAACTTTCAAGAGAATTAGTGACTTAATTAATATGATGTGCTTACAGTGTTTGCTGTAGAACAATACGGAACTTAGTACCAGACACTGAAACCGTGTAGAAAGCCCCCCCCATTATGTGGGATTTTAAAATATTGCTGTGGAATATAACCAATGAAAACAGCAGTTGCTGAGTTACTGGACTTTGGTGTATTCATTTGCTTAAAAGTGGTATATCTTTCAGCTGCAATAATGAATAGAAGCAAATTCAGCAAATATGATAATAAAGATGCTATTAGAAACCTCATGACTGTGTCACGTAATATACATGCAAAAGGACAGAGTTTAACATTTAAAACATGTTACAAAAATACAGTATATCAACAGCAAATCCTATAACTGTATATGCTTTGTAATGTAGCATAAGGTCATTTGGCTAGTTCTTTCACCTTTTAAAAAAGAGAACATAACTGCTGGTAATAACAATAATGTCAATAAATGCCTCCATTGTTGCTCAGTTGTGGTCTGTGTAAATTTATGCAAAGTTTACAAGACTGCAGCACACCATGGTGGAGAAGAAGGCAGGTTCCACACTTTCCCCATTCACTGTCTCATCAGGGCAGTCTAATGACAAAACAGTTAGAAAAGATAAATGTTATGTGTGCTGTGTTCCAGTTCTAACTAGAGCATGTACTATATTTGGAGTGGAACATAAGTATCACCTGTTTCAAAGATGACATGATCAACAAGGGCTCGGTCACTGAGCTGTAAGTAGGTCCTGACCTCACGAGGACCATGGCCGCTGGACACCTCAACACCCCACATTATTGGGTGCTCTCTATGGGACACATTCAAAGATTACAGATGAGATGATGTTAAGAACTCCTCACCTTTCTGAGGTTTTTGTAGGTGAATTACTAGTGTAGTAGTAGTAATGCATGAATTAAATGGCAAACATATGTAATGAAACTGTGTGCAAAGGGCTGGATTTCTTACTTCTGGTAGAAATGGCTGATCAGTGCAGGTTTGATTTGCAGTTTAAATTCATGCTCCTCATCATATGGGTATGTTTTGTAGTGCTGCAAACATGATCTGTGAGAAATGAAATTGTCTTCCTTAACGTCATCAGGAAAGTACGTTTTACAGACTAATAATTTATCATTTGAAAAAAGCCAAACTGATATACTGTGTGAGAAGGAAGAGCCGGTCGTAGGGAAAACCAAGGAAAGCACTGCATGTCAAAATTATTTCCAGCAGGTGGTGCAGTTTTCTGAGCCTGATCACTTGCTCCTGCAGATCAACCTCAGTGCTGAGGTAATAAGACTAAGGAGCAAAATATTCAAACTCAGAACATTTATTAAATGGTCATTTGAAAGTAATTCTGACTAAAACAAACTTAAGCTTACCAAGCTGTTTAGAGTGGTCAATTCTTCACCTGAGAAAAAAAAAGAAGAAAAAAACAGATGCAGTTGGATATCAAAGTTTGAGCAAAATTATTTTGGTTGATTATGTTGAAAATTCTGTGTGAGGAGACATAGTCACACAGCTATTCACAATAATAGGTTACCAATAAGGTAGTTCATGTAGTCTCTTCTCATTTTATCCAGACCCATTTCTAGCAGCATGTGGACAGGGTTGGCACCTGTGAGAGACACATGATCGATCTGCTGGTGGTACGACTGCAGGATGAGCTTGCTAAGGGAGCTGCTGCTGTCTCTGTGAATCTGGAAGAAGTGAAACAAAATAACAAAACTTAACTAAAACTCAGTGTTTTCTGTGAAAAGCCCACTTCAGGGGCATAATTTCATACCCAGGGTTTGATGTCACCATATCTGAAAGCGTCAGTGACCAATTTTAGACAGTCTCCTATGTCTTGATATGAAGTCACACCTACAGTGAAAAACAAAAAGGCGTAAAATGATTGCTTATTCAAATTATTTCTAGTTTCCTTAATGGGACAACTGACTTACTCTTTCTCATCCGAACCCACAACTGCTCCACAAAATCCAAGTCTCCACGTTCCAAGAGAGATTTAAAAATGGGAGTGTCCGTCTCAGAGTTCAGCTTTGTTGTCTTTAAGAAATTTTGAAGAAGCATGATAATTATCAAATTCATTTTGAAATGACTGAAACTGTGAAATGTCCACCGCATTGAACATACCTTTGCTGGTTTGGCAGCCTGGTCCTCTTGTGTCGTTGTTGTGCTCTGAAGCTCTGAGACAAGGGAAGAAAACAATGTAATCTTTATTACTAACTGTTTGCATTAAATCATAGTGAATGTGCATTCAATAAAGCAAAGACCTTCCAAGAAGGCTTTGGTCAAATTTACAGCTGATGTGCTTTCCAATGGCCCCATCCATTCAGTCTCACCAGTTCTCAAACCATCAGCAAGAGTCTGAAATAAGAGGGATCTGACAAATTTTGTTGTGTATTTGTGTATTTATACTCAACTCAGATAACTGAGGGACACAAACCTGGAGAAACTTTAGTTCACTGTACAACTCGAACATTGGGCTTCTCAGGTCTCCGCTGGCAACTTTGATATTCTACATGTCAAAAAAGATAAACAGGACAAGTACAAAAAATGTATTACTTCACACATAAAATGTAAGTATCTGAAGTAAGAAGGCGTGTGTTTTGAGTGTGAATTACTGATGCTTACCAGTGTTGCAGTGGAGGACAGCGGTGGTGTCTCAAGGATAGCCTCCACATGGCTCCATTTGAAATCCACTGTAACACTACTCTGGGACTCAATCATGGTGTTTTCGACAACAGTGGAGCCAAACAAGTTGAACCTGGCACTGCCTTTAATCACCATCTAGAAGCATTGATAGATTAAGTGAATCAACATTCATTCACACTGAATTACAAGAAAGGATGTAGTCACTCACTGAGGGTGGATGATGCCTCCTTCTGTGCTCTTGTTTAAGCTTATCCAAGGTTATAAGAGATGTTTTGTCTGCAGTTGAGCCTAAAAAAATTTAAGATGAAATCAGAAACATCAAAATTAGAAATTGTCATTTTACTGATAGCTTTGAGGGTGCTTTAGTCAAAAAGATATGTAGTATTTCAGCTATACCTTTGCATGTGACAGAGTATAATTTGACACCAGATACTCTATTGACCATGCAGATGGTTTCAGCTCCAAGCCAAGCTGTTCCAGCCGGATCAGACATGTCACATCGCACCCACAGGGGAAGTAAGGCAAGATTGTTGTCCATAGCTGATACGTCAGCATTTTGAGATAGTGTGTACCACGACAGCAACTGTCTATAAAAAGAGAAAAAAAATAATACATTTTGATTGTAATTTACAGTGAGGACTTAACAATGTTTTCTTTTTTTTTCCTCAAGGCTGGTGCCTATTACAAGTAATTAATCATACAGATAAACATTATTTGGAATTGGAGGTTGGAAAAAAAAACAACCTTAGTGTCAAAGGTTACAATAGCCAGCAATGGAATAGCTAAATAGCTAAATACAATTTATTGAGGAACTTAGAATTTCAGATTTGTTGCTTGAATATTTTCAAATTATATACTTCCACTCAATTACATTTCAAAAAAATATATTGTACTGTTTACTCAAAATATTTATTTTGTAACTTCAACTACTAGTTACTTTAATGGTTGAGGTTATTAATACAAAATGTAATGAAATATAAAAGTACTATTATTAAATACTACTAGTGTAAATAATTATCTACTAATTATCAATTTAATAGTATCAGATACATTTAATAGGACAAATACTGAATATTGGAATACTATAATCAATACAACTCTAATATGCAGTGCATTAGATACACAGATTATGTAATCTGTCTACGAGCACATTGTTCTTCACATGGATGAAGTGTTATGATCACCTTGCTTTCGTGATAGTGAGAGGCTGTGGTTCCACTTCAGTCTGGAGTGCACTGGCATCTTCAGTTTCATCATAACCATCAGAGGAATTAGATGTTTCAATTATGTTTTCATCATCAGCATCACTTATTTTTGGAACCTTGTGAAATCAAGAAATAAAAATATGATCTAATGGTGAGCATTAGTAAGGGATTACAGCACATATCTGTAATACACAATCATGGCAACTGAAATGAAATTTGAGGCATTAAGGGTATACAGATACATTCTTAAGACTTTGAACTGAATTTGCATGTGGTATACCTTTTCAACATGTCAAAACAAAGCAAAAATAACAACTTGCCTAACAGCAGAACCATGCGCCCCCAAACCCCATCACATGCAGGACGATGTTCATGTGCTCATTTATTCAATTTACATGTGAAACAACAGACTCCCTGAACATCACTCACTGTTTTTTCACAGATGAAAACTGTCTGGTTGCCACGGTACAGATTTAACAAGGGTATTCGATCTCCCTCCACCTTCAATATTTGGATTTCATCCTGAAACGAACAGAAAAAGTGTAGCAGTGTCATTGCTCCAGCATTGATTACAATTCTAAAGACCGAATCGAGACAGTTTTTACTTTAGGTACAATGAAATTACCTCATGTGTAACGTTACAGGGACCAGTGCTTGTCTCATCTTGAAAGGACCTTCGAGCAAACGGCACAAGAAGTTAGTATGCTTACGTAGTTAGGATAATCTGTTATTGGTTATTAGAGCAATCAATCAATAGTGAACATAAAAGTCTGACAACGCATCAACTGCCAGTCGTTGATTTGACGTTAGCCAACAAAGGCTAAAAATGAGTACGAGACGCACAAGTAAACTCACCGAAGACTATTATAAAACTCCTTTGCCTTCGATATCACCTTCGAACCCATTGAAAAAAACGCTAAAAATCTCCTGTAACAGAACAAAAGATGTAAAGAAAATACAAATATATAAATACATAAACGCCGTCTACCACACTGTTATGAATTTTGTGCTGCTAATATTGATATTTGACAGTCGCGCGGTCGAGTGATGACATCATAAGGTCATAGTTCATCACTTTATCGTTCCAGGTTTACATATTAGAAATTCAAAAATAGCGCCAGAAGGTGTTTTGATAATGTATATATGAATAATATACGAATGTGACATTGAAAATATTTACAAATGGAATAATATCTGAATAAATACATTACCAAGAAAATAGTTCTGCGTATACATGCGTCATCCGCCAACATGGCGTAAAGAAATAGTCCCTGATGTTAAAAAAAAAACTGCATTATTTATTATTCGCTGTAAAAATACATTAGAATGTCAATGTTATTGTTTTTTTTTTACATCCATGCAACTGTTTTCGCTTATGGTTCCTAGAGGTAAGCAAAACATTGGTGGGAAAAGTCTGTAGACGGAAATGATATTCGTCGAGGCGGAGGCATAAACTGTTTGGGGTGCTTCACTTACTTCCTTTTTACTGTGGCCGCCATAGCGAAAGGAGCGTGGTCCCGGCGAGCCGAAAAATAATTACTCAAAATGGTGAGAATTTACATACACATATTCAAAAGCATGATATGGTATAGATGTGGTATTGTTTTGCTGTTTGTGCTTAATAAATAATACATTTTTTGATTTATGGAAGCTTAACTTAATAGATTAGAGACTTGGAAAGCACCCGGCTAGCAAAGCTAACACGAGGAGCCATTTTGGAGACCTCTAGTTCAGTCTAGTTACACGTGTGGCTATGAATTCAGTGCTAAATAGTAACAAACAGGTAGAAAGTGAAATGTGCGTAGAAAGCTTCCCTCTGCTTACTGTAGAAACTTAAGTATCGGCATCAGCTTGTGATATTAACAGCGCTAATGTCGGAGTTGACTAGGCAACGTTTAAAATTAGAAACGCCATGCCATTAGCAGGATCTAGCTAAAGCTATCGCCGTAGTAATCTCATTGACTATCTGGCTAATACATAATGATAATAGGAACGGTCAGTTGCAAAGCATGAGGTGAACATGTTATGATACACAAGTTACACATGTCTGGCTGTATTGGTAGTATTACTACTTTTTTCTCGCACATGTTAAGTTAAAGTTAATTGTTGGTTCAGGAGATACGTTGTTTTAAACACTTCGCACTTCTCTCAGATAACTATTGGTATCTTGGAGAATGCATTGGCTTCTCAAATGTGTTCTATTGGATTTGCTTGAAGCTCAATTTTGCTCATTCTGGTTTTTAGGCCTGTGCCCGACCCTTGATCTCGGTATACACCGAGAAAGGAGAATCAACAGGCAAAAATGTTGTCATGCCGGCTGTGTTCAGGGCTCCAATTCGCCCCGATGTTGTGAATTTTGTTCACACTAACATGCGCAAGAACAACCGCCAGCCTTATGCAGTCAGTGAACTGGCAGGTAAGTGTTTGACCATCTTCAGTTTAGTAGCCAAAAAAGGTTTGCTGTCACAGCTTAAGATGGCAGATGAGGTTATGTGTTATCAAATCTAGATTTATCTGTTTTTCTCTAACTTTGGTACTTAACTTAATTTCAGGTCATCAGACCAGTGCAGAGTCCTGGGGTACAGGAAGAGCTGTTGCACGTATCCCACGTGTGAGAGGTGGTGGTACTCACCGTTCTGGCCAGGGTGCTTTTGGAAATGTATCCTTTTTACCCCAGCTGAAGCTTAAATTTTCTCTTCTCTCCCTATACCTAATACTGTTTGTGCCAAGGCAAATAAAAAGTGAATCTATAGACTTGCACTGATGGTGTAATTTGCGTCTGACTCTGTGACCAGTGACAGAATGCCTGCTGTCATATGCTGGCACATATGGCTGACGAGCAACAGAGTCTGAGCAAGTATGAGGTCCTCTGTATACATGCTTGTAAGAACTTGTCAAACTTCCTTGACCTAGAGCTAGATGTGTCGCGGAGGTCGCATGTTTGCCCCCACTAAAACTTGGCGCCGCTGGCACCGCAGAATCAACACAACCCAGAAGCGCTATGCCATCTGCTCTGCTGTGGCTGCTTCTGCAATTCCTGCCCTTGTATTGTCCAAGGGTATGTTGTAACATCCTTGTGGAGGGGGTGTAATGTCTTTTAGAAATATATTTTATAATTAAAGGATTTGTCACTTAAACATTTAAAAGTTTTGCTTGCTATGATGGTGTAATTTGCGTCTGATCCTGTGAACAGTGACAGTTGCCTGCTGTCATTAAGCTGTCACAGGTAGCTGATGTATGCTAAATTCTGAGCAAGCAACACCAGGTTTTAAGTCACAAGGAGTGTGTGGCTATTTTGGGTTAACATAACAATCTCTCTATTAGGACACCGCATTGAGGAAATCCCAGAGGTGCCACTGGTGGTAGAGGACAAAGTTGAGGGCTACAAGAAGACCAAGGATGCAGTGCTGCTGCTGAAAAAGCTCAAAGCCTGGAATGACATTAAGAAGGTAAACCAGATTCTACATTTTCTTTATGACTGATTGTGTGCTTACTTTGGGTATAGAGAATTTGAGATTAAAATGCACTAAGTATGAAGAACAAACTTAATCTTAAGAGATACGTTTGTTTTTTAATTTGTATTGAACACTGTAGAAGTCAGATCCTTTTAATACATAGACCCTGAATTTAACGATTCCCTGAGCATATTGTACTCAGACTGGACAAAAGGGAGAGAATAGAAACCATGGTTGCTGCAAAGGATAAATAAAGTGACTAAGACAGATGGCTAGCATCTGTTATGTGATTTGATGTGGAATGTAGCATTAAAATTGAATTTGTTACTTTAAGTAGTATTACTAGGTTCTTGTTAAATGACATTTTGAAATATTAACTTTGAATTCTCAGGTCTACGCCTCTCAGCGCATGCGTGCTGGTAAGGGTAAAATGAGGAATCGCAGGCGCATCCAACGCAGAGGACCATGCATCATCTACAACCAAGACACCGGCGTCACCAAAGCCTTCAGAAATATCCCAGGTGTTTTGTTTTTTGCCTAATGTAGAAATTTCTGTGTTGTATGGCACAAAGCTAGACAGTCTGTAAGTCATTGTTACTATCTGTCAATGTATAGTTGAAATTGTGTAGTTATTATAAATTACAATGAAGATGAAATAGGATGATTGAAAGCCGTATCGATGTGCTGTCTTAAGTAGTAATATTTGCTGTATTAAGGAATCACCCTGCAGAACGTGAACAAACTGAACCTCCTGAGGCTTGCCCCTGGTGGTCACGTTGGACGCTTCTGCATCTGGACGGAGAGTGCTTTCCGCAAGTTGGATGAGCTGTATGGCACATGGCGTAAACCTTCTTCTCTGAAGGCTGGCTACAAGTGAGTATTTAAGGAAAAAAAATCACACCAGTGTAAGACTCTTGTTATCATGTTAACAGTGATGAGCTTCAACTTCATGGTCCGTGTTTTTGAAACTCTGTGATATTTATTGAAGTTCTGAGTTAGAAAATCAAACGACTTCAGTTTACCATTTTCATTATTTGATACCTGGATTTAAGACTTCCGTGTCTTGTTTTTTTTTTTTTTCCCTCTTCCAGCCTGCCCATGCACAAGATGACCAACACAGACCTGAGCAGGATCCTAAAGAGTGAGGAGATCCAGAAAGCACTTCGTGCACCCAAGTAAGTAGTGCTCAGTTTTGAAGTTTGTTTAGGTTGTCAGCTATGATGATAATCCACTTCAGGTCCGTGTTTCTGAACCCTGATAATTATCGAAGTCCTGAGCAACAATGTTTTTTACAACTTGCAGTTTGGTGCAAGTCCATGTTGTTAAGACTGGGTTATATTGTCTTTACAGCAAGAAGATTAACCGCAGTATACTGAAGAAGAATCCTCTGAAGAACTTGAGGATAATGCTCAAATTGAACCCTTATGCCAAGACAGCAAGACGTCATGCCATCCTTAAGCATGACCCTGAGGTAAGAACCTGAACAGCTTGAGCTTGAAGAGGAAACATTTTTTATTTTTTTTTTATTTTTTCAACTTTGAAATTTTATTTGCCCTCTCATAGATCAAGGCAAAGATGCTGAAATCCAAGAAGAAGCCAAGAAAGAAGGGAGCACCTGCTAAGCCCAAGGCATAAATCTAAAATACTCTTAACAGACTGGAGTTCATTGATAAATAAATCAGTTGATTCAACTAAATGAGTCAGACTTGTCATTCAAATATTGATTCAATAGTGTTTCACCTAGGTAACAAGATTACTGATCTTTTATTGCTATAAGGACACAAGGTGAAAAGAAATTTTAAGCATATGATTAAATACAAAAAGTTACTTAAAAAGGGGTGACTACAAATGTCATCCAAAGAATTGCTCAAGATGTGATTTAACTACATGAAGTCTGCACACCTAATTTATGATCTGTTCAGAACTGTTTTTCCATGATCTTTCCAGTCATTAGTGGGTCTTGGGACATGTATCATCAGATTGTTGTCTTGGTGGATGTCCCAGATTGTCTGGTACATGATTTGAAAATCAATAGTGGGGAAGTTACAAGTGCAGGTTGCAGCTGAAAGGCAGAATGTATGTATATATTTTAAGCAAAGTGGCTGAGAAGGAATGACTGGGAATGGTACTGCTGAAGGTAAGATAAGGACTCCCTGGTGGATCCAACACACGGGATCATGCAGCATCTACAACAGAGCTACAGTCACCAAAGCCTTCAGAAATATATCGGGTATGTCCGTATTTAGTCTTACAACTTGTTGTAGTGTTCTGATTCTTGTCATCAGTTACAAATTTGTAATTCTGAAATCATGACACAAAATGACAAATTTAACTTTTTTCTTTTCCCCATAAAAATGCAGAATAATAAGCTGAATCCTGAGGCTTTTCCCTTGCCAGACTGGTTGTTTCACCTGAGCTTTGGACGTTTACCAAACGTGAGTATTTCAGGAGAAATCACTCAATTGATCACGTTAACAGTGATGAGCTTCAACTTCATGGTCCGTGTTTTTGAAATTCTGTGATATTTATTGAAGTTCTGAGTTTGAATGTAAAATGAGGTCAGTTAAAGACTCAGTTTGAAACCCTGATTTAAGACTTGTGTCTTGTTTATTCCAGCCTGCCCGTGCACACGGTGACCAACACCGACCAAAGCAGGATTGACTACAGGCAAGTACTTGGAACATTTTCGCAGCAGCACAACTGGTTGTGATCACATTAGTGATGGGCTTCAACCTTTTGGTCCGTGCTTCTAAAATTTGATACTATTGAAGCTCTGACTTAAAACATTAAATGATTGCAATTTACTTTTCTAAAAGTTTCCGATTTGAAATAAAAAATTGCTTGCTTGTTCCAGTTTGCCAAGACGAACAACAGAATTTAGCAGCATTATTAAGAACAGGTGTCCAGAAAGCACCTTATGTACCCAAGTAAATACTGCCCAGTTTAGAACCAGTGTAAGACACTAGCAATCATAACTATGATGAGCTTCAACTTCATGGTCCGTGTTTTTGAAATTCTGTGATATTTATTGAAGTTCTGAGTTTGAATGTAAAATGAGGTCAGTTAATGACTCAGTTTGAAACCCTGATTTAAGACTTGTGTTTTGTTTATTCCAGCCTGCCCGTGCACACGGTGACCAACACCGACCAAAGCAGGATTGACTACAGGCAAGTACTTGGAACATTTTCGCAGCAGCACAACTGGTTGTGATCACATTAGTGATGGGCTTCAACCTTTTGGTCCGTGCTTCTAAAATTTGATACTATTGAAGCTCTGACTTAAAACATTAAATGATTGCAATTTACTTTTCTAAAAGTTTCAGATTTGAAATAAAAATTTGCTTGCTTGTTCCAGTTTGCCAAGACGAACAACAGAATTTAGCAGCATTATTAAGAACAGGTGTCCAGAAAGCACCTTATGTACCCAAGTAAATTCTGCCTAGTAAAGAACCAGTGTAAGACACTGGCAATCAAAACTGTGATGAGCTTCAACTTCATGGTCCGTGTTTTTGAAATTCTGTGATATTTATTGAAGTTCTGAGTTTGAATGTCAAATGAGGTCAGTTAATGACTCAGTTTGAAACCCTGATTTAAGACTTGTGTCTTGTTTATTCCAGCCTGCCTGTGCACAAGGTGACCAACACCGACCAAAGCAGGATTTACTACAGGCAAGTACTTGGAACGTTTTCACAGCAGCACAACCGGTTGTGATCACATTAGTGATGGGCTTCAACTTTGGGGTCTGTGCTTCCGAAATTTGATGCTATTGAAGCTCTGATTTAAAACATTACATGACTGCAATTTACTTTTCTAAAAGTTTCCGATATGAAATTAAAAATTGCTTGCTTGTTCCAGTTTGCCAAGATGAACAACAGAACTTAGCAGCATTATTAAGAACATGTGTCCAGAAAGCACCTTATGTACCCAAGTAAATACTGCCCAGTTTAGAACCAGTGTAAGACACTAGCAAACATAACTATGATGAGCTTCAACTTCATGGTCCGTGTTTTTGAATTTCTGTGATATTTATTGAAGTTCTGAGTTTGAACATCAACTGCCCTCGGTAACATTCTCCCAATGTGAAACCTGGATTGAAGAGTTGTGTCTCGTTGTCCAGTTTGCCCATGCACCAGATGACTAACACTGACCTGAGCAGGATCCTGAAGAGGAGATCCACCCAAGTAAGTAGTGCTCAGTTCTTGCAGTTTGTTTTAGCTTGTCAGCTATGATGATTTACTTCAGGTCTGTGTTTCTGAACACTTATTATGGAAGTACTGTTGAAACACTTGTTGTACAAGTATGTGTTGCTATGACTATACTGTCATTACAGAAAGAAAATCAACCAGACAACTGAAGAATCCAGACAGCAGTCATACCATCCTCAAGCATGACCCTGAGGCATGAACGTTGTGTAATAGTTAGATTAGTGTATCCAGTGTTATATGAAAAACACAGGCTTCATACTCTAGTTGACTCTACAGAAGGGAGTGCAGCTAATGTGAAGTGGTAACATTTGTTGACTGTATTTGTTTGACTATTTTTTCTCTTAGGAGGCTAAAATCCAAGTTCAGTGAAATAAACCAGTTGGTTCATATAAATGAGTCAGACCTATCATTCAAAATTTTAAATCACAAGACCGTTTATTTCACATTGGCTAGCAAAGAGTCTGTTGGCGCATTAAGGACACATGTAAAGAGGAATTTTTCAAGCACGCAGGTTGAGCAGCATTTAAGATTAAATAATTTGATTGTTAGAAAAAGATGGCTTTTCAGACAGGCCTGTGATGTAGCCTTAGGAATTGTAATACTTGGTAAATTTCACCTGGTATGTTGGTATGTAAATTAAATATACAACTATCGGTTGCACAACTTTTAAGCTAATTTATAATTTGGTATAAACATACATTTTTACCACAATACAAATATGTCCATGAAAGACATTGGTCATGGTGTTGTGTGGATGGAATGTGTTCACATGGCTGTCCCATGGGTGGGTGTGCCAGGCTGATTCAGGCCAATGGTGCTGCACAACCAGCCAGCAAAGTCAACCTGTTCTGCCTCAGACTGTTTGATAAAAGGGTGCCCCTGAGGAAAAGCAAAGGTGTGTAAGATTGTGAAGAGATGAAGGTAGTGAGAAAACTGTTAAATATGCAAACTCACCATCAACTGTTTCAGGTCAGCTCTCTCTGCTGGATTCTTGATCAAACTGCGATGAAGACAATAATGTTCAAGTCACATACATTCATGATGTAGTGCATATTTTGGCCACTAGGAGGCACTAAGTTATCAGAGATGAATACATTTCAGTGCTGTTGATGCCTGTTAA
>KV751345.1:4200484-4227635 GCA_001698575.1 Mola mola
ATGAGCCGGTTTTCATCACCTGAACAGAATGCAAATGTGAGTTCACTTTCATGCAAGTTCCATCTAATTCTTATTCATATGGAGTAAAGGGTTTGAATACAAAAAACCCACGTGAACACGTTTGAAGAGTCACTCCATGTGATGAATGAATGTCATAATTTGTAATTAGGATGGAGTACATCTGTCAGTCTACTGGGTAAACACTGTTTAAAGACATTCTCTTTTGTCTCCTGCTCACACATTGAAGACCCAGCACTTTTCCTCTGTGTGTGACTGGTCTGTCATTTGCACTCTCACTTGAACACAGATATTTAGATGCATTTCACCATCTTTTTGCCTTAAGTTTATCATGTAAATCTACCATCATTTATTGGACATGCTCTGTTTCTGTTAGTCCAAAATCACAGAGGATTCGGTGTTGGATTTCCTTCACAGCGACACCCTGTCTTCCCATTTGACATGTGGTATCATTGCTGTGGCTGTGGGATTAAAAGATGCTGATGGTTATTTTACACACGTTAACCTTAACAAGAGCTCAGACACTGCAGAGCCTCATTTCGATCAGTGAGATGCTGCTCACCATTCATTAATGTTACACACAACAAAGCCATTTCTTGACTTTGAACATGCTCTGAGTATAAACTTTCTAATTTTTTTTTTTTTTCTCAGATAATAAAATGGGAAAAAAAAAGTTTGAATGCTCTGAGTATAAACTTTCTAATTTTTTTTTTCTCAGATAATAAAATGGGAAAAAAAAAGTTTGGATCCATTCTTCCTTTAATCTGGGATCCATACTTTATGAGTCAAACAGTTTGACCTCCATGGAAACAATTAATCAAAACTGCAAATGAAGGATTTCGCCTGTTAGACGGGAGCTCGTCTCCTTCACTGTTGAATGATGTATCAGCTGTCAGCGGCACCGCGCCGTGCAGATTAGACTTCAATCTGAACCTGGAACTGGACCTCTCTGCAATCTGTTCTGTTCTGTTCTCAAGTCTCTACACTGCTCCTGTTCCTGCAGACAAGGCCATTGAGGCGTGCCTGGTTTACCAAAAGCATCTTGCTGCCAAAATCATATTTTTTTCCATAAACCAGGACTGAAAGAGAGGAAAGATTGGTCATGAGCCCACAGACAGGAGCTGTGTGAATTCCAAGTTTGACCAATTGGGTGGTTACCAGTAACCCACAATTATAACGGAGAGGTGTGTAAAACTGTAGACAGGACACCTTGAATCTCAAACAAGGTCAAGTATAACTCCAATCTCTTTTGAATTCTTAATATGTATATACATATATATTATTAAACTTTCCTCAATCCAATAAAGGCAATTGAAATGTCTATATAATCTTAGTTAAGTCAATGACCTGCTACCATTGACCCTATATAGAACAATTCTTACCCAGTTCTATCTTTTTGTTCCCTTAGTCCACCCATCCCTGATTCCAGGACCTGCAGCAAAGACTCTCTCACCCCTGATTCCGGGTCTGAACTGGGACCAGATCAAGTTCTGCTTTTACATATAGGTTTGCAAAGCATAATTCAGCAACGGTTCACTGGCGAATCGTTTTCACTATATCACGTGGGTTTCGCCGTTGAACCGCCTCTTCAGGAAACTCACCGCAGTCTTAGTCTGTTATATAATAAAGGGGACTAAAAGTAGGGGGTCCCTTAGTGCCAGCGGTCCCCTCCTCTTTGCACCCCTGTCCAAGATTACATTGCATATCAAACAGGTCATGAAAAAGCTGTATGAAATGTGCTGGAGATTGTTCCAAAGTAGCAAAAAGGTAACAGAGGATTAAAAAAATATGTAAGAATATCAGAATGTCTAGTGTGGCTGAGGTAAAGCTAGAAGATTAAAATGAGAGGCATGATAAAACATTATTTATGAATTTATCTTGTATTGATTTGTCTTAACATGAACCAATAATAGCCCTCAGTCACACAGAACGTTGGTCCAGCTCATTGTGGGAGGGAAGCAACATAAAAGAATGGAAAAAAAAACAGATGTTATTGGTAAAATATTTTATTTATTTGTTTAGTGGTTCATTAATTACCAAATTTAAAGATCAAAGCACAAAATATAACAAAAGCCCACTGAAAAGAAACACAAGCTGGCTAACTAAACAACAGAAACAAAACCTAACTAACCACTACCAACAGGACCTGTTGAACCTAATGAGTCTAAACATAACATAACTAAGATAAAGTGGGTATAAGAATCAGTGTTTTAAAACTAAAACTTATCCCAATCAAAGTAAACTAACAAGCTGCAACACAGAATGCAAACACAACCAGAATCAAGAGAAACAAAAGCTTGAGTGAGGTGTTTTAAATGTTTCCACGTCGATTGGTGAAACACCAATCAGCGAGCCGGAGAGCCGCAGCTAAATCAACATACTGGACAAGGTTACTCCCATTTCCCCCTGATTTTGTCCTGCACGGCTCTGCTGGGAACTGTGGAATGCTACACACATCGGTTATGTCGGCACGCGATACTGTGAATCAGTTGATATCTCGTTTACCAGTTCCAAAATTCACTGTTAACTGTTCAGCAGCTCCATGAACCATGTGTGACCCTCCACTGATGCAACTATGTTCTCCAGGGCTCTGGTTATTCTTCACATTGGGGAGGGGAGGGGAGCAAAGGGCCAGCGGCCGTAACAGGTGTTAAAATGCCACCTGTTGGATGGGCAGGAGAGGTGACCACGCCCACCCAGGAGACAGGAATATATTTACCATTTCATACCATGTGCACAGCTTGTAATGTGTTAACTTGGTTCCATGTAACAACTTTGCAAACACCTACAACTTGTCACTTCTTTGGATATTATGGCTTCATGTCGAATGATGTACGGGCAACGTTTGACATTAGAAATCTTTTTGAATGAATCTGTTGAAGAGTAAAGTCTGAATTTAAGATGCTTACTCAGGAGCAACATTTTGTGGCTTCGTGTGACGGTCAAATATAGTTTCAACATTAGAGAGGTGTGACGATGAGACGTCAAACGAACCATCAGTGCTCACAAACTAAGAGAGGACCCTACGACATATTTTTCCTCACTTTTTTTGTGTTAAAATTGTACAAAACTCAAATTACATTTAAAGCCGAGTATTTTTTCTCCACACATTTTAACTGGGTGCCGGAGGGGATTTTTAAAAATTCAACAGGAACATTTCGTTTCAGAGTCAGTGTGTCGGCAACTGTGTAATCAACAGATTTTTTAGGGCTTTTTCATGGTTAGATTGTCATTACATTTAAAACTGTTGACTGTGAGATCTGTGGAATATTCAGAGTAACAGGGACTGTTGAAACTGCGACTGAAATTCCCCTTTTTATGCTAGAAAAGCAACAAAGGAAATTGCACTTATCTTGACGCAACAGAAATGCCAGACCCGGATAGCTGAAATAGAAATGAGAGCAAACAAACTTCCTTCTAGATTTTTTTGTTCCTGTTTGTAACTCAGTTTATTAACGGTCACGTTTTTGAACTTCAGCCAATCAGATTTTCTGTGGTTCTCTGCAAACCAATCGTCTTGTTGAAGAAAGCAAGTACAACACAGTCTCGCAAAGTGTCGATTTTGAAAGACATTATTAAGAAATAGAGATTTTTAAGACATATTGATGGCACGCTGTATTACGGTGGAAAGAATCAGATTGTGGAAAAATCGCAGAGAAACCAAAGAATATAAATCAAGCATTCAATTAAAAACACAATTAAATCCCACATGTGGGGGAAATATAATGAAATGTGTTAACTTTCATTCTGTCTTGTTCTAATCTGTGTAGTAGTGAGAGATAAATCATTTTCGGGATTCCTTTGAATGGTGTAAATTAAATTGCAGTAACTATTAGTGGAATGTGTGTGTTGGCCTTTTTATTTCATTGAATCTGACTGCTTTGTTAATCAATATCTTGAGAAAGATGATTCTTTCTGCCCCTGTTCGCTTACAATGTGTAGTTTTGAGTTTGAGCTTTTGTTTGGGTCAGTGAATGAAATGAATGAAACTGAATATGAAATGAATAAAACAAAATGGAATTCAATCTTCAAATGTAATGCATAAACGCAAATTAAATGTGTGTCTCATATTAAATAAATAATTTTCTTAAACGAAGACCTTTTCAATTGCCGTGGGCTGATTAAAATGATGGTTGTTCTGTAATTTTAAATAAAAATGAAAGGCCAAAGTCAGTCTGACGCTGCTGCAGAGCCAACACCCACCGGGGACTGGGTAGCTTAAAATGTCAGCGGACATCAAATTGGCCGGTGACCCACAGCTCCAGACTTGAAGTGCATCACTATTGACTCGGCAGACTGTGTTGTGCTGTTCCACAAGGAGACAGTAGACGAGACTTGAAAGAAACAAGCTCAAATGTGCTGATCGAGGCCGGGTCGCAGTGCTTATTAAATAGAACACAGTATGTCTTGTTTGATACTGCGGATCTGTTGCCTCATCTGCCACTACTGTGGTCAGGGGAGTTTGGGATTTAAGGTCGGGGATTACAGCAGGCCACAAAAGCAGCTTCTGAAGCCGCCGATAAAAGCAGACAGTTGTTCCGGCTGTGAGAAGCGCCCTGCGGTTTTTTTGTCCCAAACATGCAAATCCGTCCAGTGAAGACAGAAATTTAGCCCCCATGACGGGTAGGACGAGTGTTTGTTTTTTTTTTTGCTTCATCTCATTTAGTTTTAGATTCCTTCGTCACTCCGCATTCAGATGAATCACCCGTAACTCGAATTTTCTTATAAATGTTTGCTTTCTTGTTTATTTGAAAAATCCCATCAGAAAGTTTACCCTGAGCGTCCTCCCCCGTAGCTCTAAAAGGCTTTGAGTAACATTTTTTCCTTTTCTTGGCTAACACTTACGGCATCCAGTAATACGTCATACGCGGAAATGACCTCACTAACACTGAGAAGAAACCAAGGACTGGTGATATGTGAGTGGTGTCCTTAACCTTAATGTCCGCTCACACGCGCGACTGGTAAAGTGGAGCTGTGCCCTTCTGTTTGGTGTAACATAACCAATTAACAGCTAATATAGAGGCAGAGGTAAATGTGTTTTCATTAGCCTTGGACAGAGGCAGCCAACATCTGGAGCAGGGCCAAAGCAGGCACACGTTGATGTGGCGTTGAATGTGACAGCAAACACATTTCTGATAAAGCACCAAAAGGCAAAAATCTGACACCCGACTGAACCGAGGCAGGACGAGCTCTCGTTCTGGGTCACAATGTTGGGAACATTGCAGATTTGGCTTTTGAGGGATGTTGAACTGCATAAGTTTGTGGCAAACATGTATCCACTGAGAACCACTCAACACATCACAGAGTGTATGTATAGTGCTACTGACTTAGTAAATTAAATGAGTAGCAGAGTGGCTGAAAACCAATCAGCAGCCATTATCCATCTATTAATTTTCATCCCTAAATGTTAAGCGTTTCATAGTTCCAGCTGCTCAGATGTGAAGATCTGCTGCTTTTACCATTAGTTATTTATGAAACTAACAAAAACTCGTTTTGTAAAAGTACGTATTTTGTTTTTTTGTTTGTTTGGTTAGTTAGGGGTATTTTTCTCCTTAAAATATCTTGGATTAATTTATGCTTTTGTCTCGTCTAGGTTGTAGGGATTTAAAAATGTGCTACTTTGGCTCTGCACCATCTCCTTCTCTGTCATCTTCAAATTTTAAACTGGTCATAAAGGCAAGTTCTAACATTGGGGTAATTCGGACATACACGTTTGAACCAGACACAGATTCCCAGGGCCAAGCAGAAGAGCTACTTGTACCAGGTCAACTATGAGCTGATGAATGACTCCACTAAATAAAATTGTTTCAGAGTTTAGACATCTGGATGGTTGAAATGAATTTGGAATGTATCATATTGAGATCTGGAAAGGTTGGAAAGTTCTCCTGGCCAGGTGTGGTCCATTCCCTCATTACTTCAGGACAAAACGAAGCAGATAAGAGGTCAGGAGTTGATTTCAGGTGTTGAAATGGCATTTGGCAGCTGATTGAATGGAGCTATCAATATAAAGTCCAAGGAGATATCAATGCAAGTGAAAGAGGCCATCATTAGTCAAAAAAAACCAACAAAAGAAATCTGTCAGAGAGAGAGGGAGAGCAAAAACATTAGGAATGGCCAAATCAAAAATCTGGTACAAGCTTAAAAAGAAGGAATGCACTGGTGAGCTCAACGACATCAAAAGGCCTGGAGGACCACAGAAGACAACTAAAGTGGATCAAAACTCCTTCACAACATGGGGACAAGTCAAGAATATTGTGCAGAAGATCGGCTTATCATTGTCAAAGTCTGCAATCAAGAGATGCCTTCATGGATGTAAACACAGAAGGTATCCAACAAGGTGAAAACCACTGGGAACATTCAAGAACAGGAAGGCCAGAGTAGACTGTCAGAAAACAACAACAAAAAAATCTCTCAAGATCTGGAATCAGATTGTTTGGACAGATGAAACCAAGACAAACTTGTGTCAGAATGATGGGAAAAGAAAAGTCTGGAGAAGGAAATAAGCACCTGATGATCCAAAGCACCACATCATGTATCAAACATGGTGGAGGGAGTGTTATGGCCTGATCATGTATGGCTCCCAGAGGAACGGGCTCACTGCTGTTTATTGATGATGTGACTGCTGACGGAAGTATCAGGATGAATTCTGAGGTGTATAGAGCTACGTGCACACATTCAGCCAATTGCTACAAAATTGACAGGACAGTGCTTCACAGTGCAGATGGATAATGACCCTAAACACACTGCGAAAGCAACTAAAGACTTTTTGAATGCAAAGCATATTCTTCAATTGCCGATCAGTCACCTGATCTGAACCCAGTAGAGCAGCTTTTCAGTAACTGAAGACAAAATTGAAGGCAGAAAAACCCACAAACAAACCACAAACAAGTAAGGGCTTGGAAAAGCATTTCCAGGGAGGAAAGTTGATGATTTGTTGAAAATTTGGGAATGTCCATTGGCTCCAGACTTTCATCCAGGTATTTAAAAATATGGTTCTATTTGCAATTATTTTAGTTTAGTCCAAATACTTTTAAGCCCCTGAAAACCAAGGTATTCTGTAAAAAAAAAATGGCTGTAAATTCTAAATAGTGAAGGCCTTCTTTTTATGAAACCTCTCAAATTAAAATTGAAAGTTTGCACTTCAGTCACATCGTCATTGTTTTATTTCAAATCTACTGTGGTGCTGTACAAAGGCAAAACAATAAATACTGTGTCATTGTCCAAATACTTCTGGACCTAATTGTATATTAAACAATGCTTAATTAAAAGCCCAAAGAGTTAGCTCTATTGGAGCCAAACTAACAGCGAAAAACTAATTACACATGAATGCATCAGAAACAATAATCGAATATATTTAAACATACTATATCAGAATTACCTGTCAGGGGCGTCATTTCTGCAAAATGAGCACCTTTGCTTCTGCTACATTCATTATAATAATGCATCTTTATAATGTAATATACCTTTCTTTGAAATAGTTCTATACTTTATGTCTTCATGCAAGCAGGTTCGTGTTCCCATGATTTTCAAACTCCAGTGAAATGCAGCTAGTCTGACATTGGAAATAGATAAATAAATAAATCAAAGATACCGACCTCTTTTATGGAATGTGTGAAAGGTTTTCAAGTTGTTATTTCGGGGATTTGGTGTGTTTCCCCTGGGCGGCAGCTATTCGCACCAGAGGTCGCAAACTAACCGCCTGTGAAAAACTTTAAAAATCATGTTCTGATGCACTCAGTCGAGTAGTTCAGCAGAGTTTTTGCTGAGGCAAACAGTAAGATCTGAACGGGTGCAGCGGTATCGGTTGGTGATGTAGATATGCTGCTTCGTGCTGATTCATGCTTTACCTCTCAGGAATCCTTTTTTTTTTAAATCACATTCATTTCATTTAGGGATAAGTTTGCTCTTATTTGGGACTATCCTCGTATGACTGTGTGGCAGCACCAGTGTAGCTCACTGATGTATTATTCATGGTTTTTAGACACTAAGGAAGCTCTGTGGCTTGGTATACACAGACAATAGTGGTTAATAGTCTTGGTTTCGTTTGTTGTCAACAATAAGTAGAAAAAAAACAAAAACAAAACTGAATAATTAATAGTATCACCAGACTTACCCTATTAGAATATTCATTCAGTAAAAGACATAGTGACCATCCTCTGGCCTCCCAATTACAAAAGTCTGTTCACTGAGAGTCTCCTTTGGTTCCATTGGTTTGAGGAAACATCAGGATTTAGAGGCACCCGAAACTCTGCTCAGGTAGTGGAGAAAAAAAAAGCAAATCACAGGCATGATTAGGACATGTCAGTATAAGTGGCTCTTTGGCTACATCTAAAGGAAAATGTCATTCTACTTGATGTGCCTTAAAGATTTTTTTCAATTTCAGAGGAGAACTGAAGCCTTCACCCTTGCAGAAAAACTATAAAACCTAATTATGATAATTACGCCGTTCTGGGCAATTTACCCACTAGCGCTTCATTTTGAATGATGGAGTCATGTCAGACAGAGAGACCTGACCTGCTGATTAACGGAAGAAGAAAAGACACCGTGTCTGTGCGCTTTGGGCACTTTTAGCAGGTTGCATACCTGTTAACGGAGGAAATACTGCGTGTGTGTGTGTGTGTGTGTGTGTGTGTGTGTGTGTGTGTGTTGGGGGGGGCAGCGTCACATCAGCACCCACCGTGACGTCAGCAGAGTTTAAAGTGGGCCGCGTGTCAGCCGGCGGAGAAGAGGAGAGAGGGGGAGCAGAAGGAGGCGGCAGGAGCAGCGGCAGCGGTGGTTCCTCTCCGGACACCTGACTCCCACGGACGCTGCCAGGTGAAAGACCCCGTCGGACCCGCTCGGTTAAAGGGTGATAACTTTAAATTCCAGGTCTAGATGGCGATGATGTCGCAGCAGGCATGTCAATAAGCATGGCCAGCAGCAGCTCGCAGGGTGGCGGAGAGCTGCGGTAACTTGGGTGCAGCAGTCTGCTGGCCGCTTCACGTGACAAATTGTGTTTTTCTATTTCATTAGGCTATTGGCGAGTCTATCCAACCGCGATGAGTGCGCTGTGCCAAAACACGAGGCTCTATTCTCCTGAGAGTGTTTACTTTTTTTTTTTAAATTTCTTTTTATTTTTACCTGCTTTATAGCCTGCATGATATACCAGGGGGAAAAAAAACGTGTACAGAGACTGAAAAACCCTGCTGTAGTGTTACAGGACGCATCATAGTTTGGAGTCCCTCCATTTAAGTTGGCATTGACGACTGTAGCTGGTCTTCGTCTCTTGCTCTGTATTCTGACCTACATTTGACACTGGCACAGGTTTAAGTGAAAATATGTAACTAATATAGATATTTCTCAATGGGGATCCAGCAGCAGCAGCTGTGCTCAACATTTCGATTCAGTCCAGAGCGACCGCCGGATGCAGCCAGCTATGTCATGTTTCAGCCACCAGGTGGCAACAGAGTGCAAGCTAAAGCGACGGATTAACCTTATTCAGTCCATTACGGTAAATGAGCAGATCTGCACCATGGTTCAATAATGAAATCATTGCTGCTGTTTATTTTCTCCAAATCACTGTGAGGTGCACGCACAGACACACACACACACACACACACACACACACACACACACACACACACACGCACAAACAAACAAACAAACATACAGGGTAATTTAAAACAAGCCCTACAGTAAATACTGTTGTGCAGCTTTATTGGAGATGCGTTCAGTAGCCCCCGGCGAGCATGGCGTTATAGCAATTCGTCACAGTCATCTATCAGAAGTTTAACTTGACATTACGGCAATGCAGGGTTTTTTGTTTTTTTGGTTTTGTTTTTTTGCTGACCCAGATAATGACACTTGTTGTACTAAGAGCATGTTTTCATCTTTACAGTTTTTATAAAGGCTACACATTTGAAATCTCTTCAGTTGTGGGCCAACAAATACAGCAGATCCACAGCAGATGCACAAATGAATAATTCACGTTGTGCAAACTTACAACTGTGGAATTTACTCTTTAGCTTTATATTTACTCATAAAATCCTAACCATTTTTATCTGAGTCAGTTTGAACGAATAATGGCTAAAATGTGGAAGTGGCACGTCTTATGCTCTTATTTTCTGTTGTAAGTGGCTTACAACTAAATTGACTAAATTGACTATATTCATGTTTTATAAATCAAATTGAATTTAGTATCATCCTTCCGTGATCAAAACAGCACATTATTGTGCACACTTTCTGTGCCCAAGTGTCCAAAGTTATAACTTTAAATAACTATAACATCAACATAACATGTTTCTGCATGTGCGCAACAGTTCTGACTTTCATTAGAATTGTTTTTAAAAAGGGTATCCAGTCAGTGCTATGTACTTGGATGTGCTGTATCGCGCTGAACAGACCCCATTTTCCCTTCTAATCAAGTGGCCATTCAAAAAAATCATGTGATGTCAGGATGTTAAATATCGTCTGATGGTCCTCTACTGTTGCTTCATGCTGCGATTTCAAACAACTTTTTCTTTTTTTTCCCAGCAATGAGAGGTCTAGCTGCCAGGAAACAAATTATTACTCAGTTCAGCTTCAGTGGCTTTAGCGCTCAGAAAAGCCAAGTTAATTCACGGTGAATTCTGACATTGTTTAATGAGAAGTGAGTAGTCACATCCCTGTTTCATTTTTCGAGCTCTTATCAAAAGGCAAAATGGCTTGTGCATTTGTTATTTCTTTATTTTGTTGCATGCACTTTACAGTCGAAACCCTCTCAACTGGAAATCCCGATGCTTGGCTCAATCAATACATTTAATTAGTGCTGATTGATGAAAAGTGTGGTTGTGCTGGGCTGACAGATTTCTCTCTTCACAAAGACAGGCTCTGTCTGCAGAACAGGATTTTCATCGCAGGAATTTGATTTTCCACATGCAGAAGTTCACACAGATTAAACACACAGAGCAAATGTTTAGATTTTTGGTCTAAAGGATACTGATAATTTGTTAACTATTCAGTAAATTCAATTAACACTTTTTTGGTTGCTGGGTTGGACTCATGCAGACTCAGTAATCTCTAAATCAAATGTAAATTAAAAGATTAGGAAACAATAATCAGCGCAAACGCTGGGAATTAGTTTTTGATGACATTGTAAGTGTTCTCCAGTAGCGTATCAGGAGTGAGCTGTAGCATAATGAGTGTGTTGGGGCCGGTCACAAGGGCAAATCGCAGCGGCCAGCTCAGTGTCAGAAACATGGCCCAGCCTGCTGCTTGTGGACGCCCCAGTCCAGTGTAATATTTTAAGGTACACTTTCTTCTAGAGTTTGATGTTTTGAACATTGTTTGGTGTCAGGGCCCCTCTAAAGTAACAGCTCCGATGACCTTTATTCTGCAAATTAAGCTGTTTTTGCTCTGGGCTGACTGATAGATCTTATTATTTCAGCAAAAGTGCACTGAGCATTGGGCAAATACCCCAGAGCCATAGCAAGTACATTAAGAAAAGTTAATGAAATATAGGGAGGCAGGGCTTGGACTTGGCTTGACTTTTCAAAGCTATGGCATTTACATTTTAACGTCCGAGGCGATGGAATGAAAACATTATAGGCCATATGCCCACACCTATGCAATCTATATGGAATTACACAGACTTATTCTTGTTGAAGGTTTTTGCACTTCCTTTGTTTTCTGCATGTTTAGAATCACAACAAAGTGCACTGTGAGGCAAACAGTTTAAGGCCACAAGATTTTGCTCCTAAAACAGCTGAGCTAGCTGGCATTGAAAAATAAGAGGAAATCTGCAATTTAGATTCAACTTCAGTTTTATTTTAGCTGTCCCAAAAGCTTCACCATGCCTGCATGTGATTATGCTTGCATGCATTTACTTAATAATTCGACAATGCATAGCATTGATGTTGGTCAGCTGACACTCTGCAGAGGAATAGATTTCCTGAGCCTGATGTCCGGACCCAGCCTATTACAGAGCGTTGCACAAATGATGATCTCAGGCAGATTGCACGTATGGGGGCTTCAGCGTGGAGCTGTGATAATCCCCCCTCCCTCAGGTGCATCTTCTCTGGGGGAAGAACGCCATTGACTGCAGCTCACCGTCGATGCTCGGCTCCGCTCTGATTAATGCACTCATCAGTCCTTTTCTTGTTTGTTTTAATGACGACCATGTCCCTGGTGGGAATCTTGCGACTTATTGCAAATACTGCTGATGCATCTGCCTACACCTGCAACGTTTTCCTTTCATGTCTTGTACAAGCACAAATCCTGGGTCTTTTGACACGATTAGGTTGCCAGTTCCAGTGCAGGCAAGTACGCGACACATTTTCCCAACCGGAGATGCAGGAAATGCGTGAGCTAAATGAGCAGTGATAAGATCACAGAGGTTTGGGATGTCTTGTCTTTTGTTGATAAGGCTATTCATCATTATGCCTTAGACAGCAAAAATCCACTCTCCGTCTCGAGCGTATGCTTGTTACGCACAGTTTACCCACTGCTTTGCATGCACATTTGAGCTTTACTAGCTTTTATTACTGATTACGAAAAATGATTTCAATGATATCAAAAAAGTACAGTGTTTCCAAATTCTGGGGGAATCTGTCAAAATGTATATGATTTACTTTAAAAATACTCCAAGATATTCCATGTAAAAGATGACTGACTCCCGATTCTGATCTAAGTGCAGGGCTATTTTGAATGCTAAAACAAAAAAATCCCTCAAAAATTTCCAAGGTTTTGGCGGTGTGAACTTTTCATGGGTTCTGACTGTGTTGAAACTTTGCAGGTTGTTTCCTCATTATCAAACATTAGATAATCAGAAATGAAATGAAATGAAAAGAACGGTCCAGTAGGCGGAGCTTGAAATTTCGAGTACAATAGCAAAAACATATGTAATTAACCTGACCCGAACATGAACCCTTGAAGCCGCACAATTGTTGTGTGGGTGTTTCAAAGTTACACAGCCAGTTCTGCATGTCTGCATGAGGCAGCTGATATGGTAATTATTAGTCATGTTTTATGTGTCACAGTGATTTCTCAACATGACCGGAGATGGATTATCATCATCCTGATTTATGCAGATAGATGGAAGAGTTGTGGTCATGCCACATTTCACTGCTGTCAAATGACTGATGATTAAATCAGACAAACGATTCACTATGCTCAGCTGTCCATTAATAGCGTTACGCCTATAAGAGTGTGACACCTTGCCTGTGGCACCATTCAGACAGGGACCTCGTCACAGTTTTTTCTCTGCTCTGTCTGTAAATGTAATCACAGAGCAGCAGATTTATGTGGAGCTTTTTTTTTTTTTGATTCAGAAACAGAGATGTTCACACACACTCTGCTCTACTGATACATTGACATGGATACAGCCTGTCCGGCCAGATGGCCGCCCACCTAGAGCCAGGCTCTGCTCTGAGGTTTCTGTCTTCTAACAGGCATCTTTTCCACCGCCCAGTGCTTGATCGTGGGGGAATGTTTGGCCTCTGTAAATGAAAGAGTATTTTCTAGGCTAACGAAAAACTTTTTCTTATGACTTGGCACTAAATAAATAAAATGTACTTGTCCTGCTACCTGGCCTTTACCATATCAGCCACATGCCGTGATAACCCTGTTCAATAAATGCCGCCGATGCGTGTCCGCCAAGCCTGTCTGAACGGTTCCAGCGAGCGAACCCAGGCACGCTTCCCAAAGTGTGGTGATGGATGTTTGTGCTATCAGCGAGGTGCCTTGAGCCCTTTAACGTAAAACCCCTGCGCTTATTCAGCACCCGCGTACCTTACCTGTGATCAATGACCAGCAGTCAGGACAGTGAATGGAGCCCAGATTGAACCACATCTCGGACGCTGAATAAGTGCACACACAACAGGGGCAATCTTGAATAGTAGACGCGGCCGTCCGTGTGTCCCACCTCCTTTGCCGATGCCTTTGTGCTCAGACCTGTCCGGAGGGCGGAAGGTCAGGGCACAAACTCTTGGGAGCCTCGGGGCCAGCATCAGGCAGTCCCACTTGATGAAGCAATGGAAAAGAGATAGGAAAGGAAAGAAGTAATGTGAGGGTGGGGAGGAGATGTGTTCACACGTTACAGCTCAGGGGTGGAAAGGGCACTAACACAATCGAACACTACACGTCTTTCAACCCACGAGGACAGAATATGATGCAGATTTCCAACACTTATAACACGTTATATACTTCAATTTGTGTCTACTGTACAATTTTGTGGCATGGTTGAGTACATGAAAATGTAGATTTCTTGGTGACGTCCCCTCTGTTATGATACATGACACGATTATATGTTACACTTGAGAGAAACGGAGGATGAGTTTTGTCTGTGTGACCCCTCATGAGACGGATGATTTATGTTCTTCAGTCTAGTGGTTACATCCTAGTGTAGTATATGAGTGCGTAGGTCATGCCCCTCGCTGGATTTATGTGCATTTTTTGTTTTCATTATCAGTCACCGTACTATGTGGCTTTATGTAAGTCTGTCATGTGAGTCATTCGAGCGTGTTCCTTCATTGTGTATTCATCAGGCCAAGCGGTCTGTCTGTTCATTTTTTGTAATGCATTCAGACTAAGTAGGCGTATTTCACTCAAGTGGATTCAAGGACATTTAAAAGGTCATGGTGGCAAAAATTGGGCATACATATTTAATGCAAATCCAGCTGATGGAGCTCTCATTTCACCAAATCGAGATCACCTGGTTGCACGATGGCTTCACGTGCTACAGAGGCCTATTTTCAGATTTAATAATCATGACGATAAGTCACTCCTCTTACAGTCGTTGACTAGTGATTCAAAAGGTTAATGTGTTGCACCAGCAGTGGGAGTAAACCATTGATCTAGAGAGGAGTGTGGGAGATGTAGCTTTTGGTTGAAAATGGAATTAATGTTTTTGTTCTAATATAATATTGAAATATTTAGTTTGATTTTTTTTTAGTAATGAAATCTGAATACGTACAGATTTTCCTTGATGTCGCGAATTTGAAGTGGAGTTTGTAGTGAAAAAACGACATTATATCAGCGGTGGAACAGTACATAAGACCATATTCTTATGGTACTTTATATACGCGTTTACTTCTTTATACAGCTAAATTCCATTCAATGTGATTCCATAAGAATTTAAAGGGAAATTTTGTCCTTTTTTACACTGAATTACATTTATATAACAGCTGTAGTTACCTGTTGCTTGTCAGATTCTACATAAATCATCTATGGTAACAATAATGTTAACGTAGAACATTGTTGTGTCTTTTTACTCACCAGGGTGTAGCGAGTACTCAGCCTTTGTGTCTTTAAAACTCAGTGTTTTTTCCCCATTCAGTTTCCAGATTGTTGTGTTTCACTTTGTGCCTTTAGTCTTGTGTTTCTTGACAGCTTTGAGTTTAGGATTTTTGCTGATAAAATAAATCTTTGAACTGATATGGAAATGCACAAAAATGGAAACTCTGGGCTGATGCAGATATTTAAAAGAAAAACTGGCCAGTAACCAATACACATAGACTTTTATTCAATTTTTTTCCGCTTTTTAAATAAAGAAAATGTCTGTATGGAAAAAGAAAACTATGAAATGATGTTGACTGCTTATTTTGGGCATGATGTGTGTCATAGTACATTAACAACACCATGTGGACATGTTAACAAGGTGAGAAACGTGATTTTGATCAGAACAGTTCTTAAAAGCTGCAGCCACGTGTAGGACAGCGGATGATGCCAAATTGATGAGATAAAACTGATACCAGTCAACGCTATCGTGTGCGTCCCTAACCTGCATTTGCTCTGCTTGAGTCTGCATTTCGGCCCCAACCCTGTCGCTATTATCCTGCACGCCGAGCCCTCACACTACGTAATTGAATACATGCTGCAGTAATTGTGTCAATTGAGTTATTTTAGGTGTAAGACTAATGTGAACTTCAGTACTCCTAAAAACACTCATGACACGAGATTTCAGAGGACGTTCTAACCGAAAGCGAGGCGCACCCAGCAACAGTTAGGCTTTGCTCTTCTGCAGCCGCCCGGCCCTCATGTCTGCTTCACACACCGCTTACCCTGCGACATTTGGGACGAGTTTCTTGCTGCTTGACTTCTCACATCTTGAACAGTGATACAAAATAAATTAAGACACCGAGAAGACACACGAGGTTCAGAGTTGGAAGGCTGAGGTGTGAAACTGTTGGGGTATAAAATTGCTCTGGCAGCCACGCTTTTGTTTCAGCATTCTGTGGTGAGTCCCTGCGTGCCTCCTCAGTGCCTTATTCGCCGACACCTTTTCTTTCATTTGTTTCTCTGTCCGATGCTTGAGTGTGGCCCTTTCTTTGAGAAGCCAACATCTCCATAAAACACTGGCAATGACAATCTTGCCTGCTTAGTATTCACGCTTGTGCTTCCTTGACCAGAGCTGCAGAGCAATAAGAGTTTATTTTTGTTCTCTTGGAGGGAGAGTGCGACATCCCACAGTTCTCCAGCAGCTCTCATTACTAACACTCAGTCACAAGCTGGTTAATTGTGTGCATGGTGCGGGGAGGAGCCTGAGTGGTGCTTCCTCCTGCAGGCAACAGGAGGCCAGGCCTTGGTGAGAGCGCAGACACAGCTCAGAGGGCATTTGGCTGTCATTGTGATTCCTGGGGTTTGTTATTAGAAGCGTGGGGTGAAACACTGTCTATTCTAAGCAGCAGGAGTGATGTTCTTTCACTAATTAGTTTTCTTGGGGAAAATGCAGGCCTAAAGTTGATAATTGGTGACATGCTTATGACTCTGGAGAAGAACCCAAATGCAATTACAAAAAAAAACTAATTGTAGGAAAAATAATTGCTTCTTATACGTATAGATATACTTCATCAGTTCATGTATGACTTACTTTAATATCACTGGGGATCTGCGTTAATGCTTGTGTTTGTGCAGCAAGATCTTTACCTCTACCAAGGAGGTTATGTTTTCATGTGGAGGTTTGGTTTTTTATACCATAACTATGGACAAATCCTGGTGGGAGAATGGAGACTGGGTCAAGGATCCAGGAATTTTAATGTAGGAGACTGCTGGGCCAAAGTCATTTTAGTTTGTATTTGTTTGAAATGCAGGGACAGCAATTGCTGTGTTGTTTCTGGTTTACTTTCAGAAGGTCGGGTGGATTCTATGGGCAGCTGAGTGCTCTGTTGTGAAAGAATTCATTTTACTCAAATGAATAATTACATGTGTGCATAACTGAACAACAGATTGATAATTTGCACATTACACACAAGGAGAAAAGAGCAGGTACCAGTAACATGACCTCATTCAATGACAGCTCGTTCTGTTTAAACCATTGTGGTAGATCTGTGGAGTCCAGATAGATCCAGACAAAGATTAGTCTACAATAGTATTGTTATCAGGTTTGGGGTCTGGGGATTCAATAATGCAGAGACACACAGGGAGCTTTCTGAATCAATGTCATTTTACTTAAATTAGGTCAAAACCAGGAAATCAAACTAGGCAGCAAAGGTACAGGTAAGGAATAGACAAACTCAGCAATCGGGGTACGGAACAATGATCGAACACAAGGAACTCACACGGAAGATACGCTGGACTGCTCACTCGGAAGACAAGACAATCTGGCACGGGAGGAAAGGAACACAGGGGTTAAATACACGAGGGAGAGAAAGACAATTAGACACAGGTGAGAAACATTAGGGAGGAGAAGTAATCACACACAACTGAGGGACAACACTTGGACATGGGGAATAAGACGCAAACAAAACTTCAAAGTAAAACAGGAAACACTGAATGACCCTAACAGACAGACACTTGACACTAACGGACCCTGACAATTATCAAAATATAACACGTCCAATAACTCCAAATAAAGTCCAGTAAAAATTCATTGAAAATCAATCATTTCCAAAAATGTTTTCTTTTCCAACAAACAATCTACCATATTTCATTTTGTTTCTCGTGCCACACTTGTGGTATTAATGGAGCATTGTAATTATCTAGCAGCATCAGAAATTCTATTCTATATAACTCAAACAAGACAAATATATTTTGGCTGTCGGACTTTCCTGCTCGTTTTCCAGAGCACACTCTAGAGAGGAGATCTTTATTTTCCTCCCAGGACAAATCAGTTCTTGCTCATTTCCTTCTGCTCCTTTTCATTTAGCTCTACAGTTTTCATCCCATGAAAAAAGCTGATTTTTGGCCCCAAAACTCCTGCAACCCTCACTAATACCCACCAAGATGGACGTTAAAAACATAAATAGAGAATACTGATTATTGATCTCTGAGCTCTACATCATGTGTAGTGCCTGTGCACACTTTCTCTTGAGTTTTAGGTTTCACTACCTATCTTGTTTTAGTTTTTATCTTCTTTTTGGGACAACAATCCATAGTTTTCTACAGTCAATGGTCATGTTTGATTTTCTGTTCTTTCTTTCAGCCACTTCTGAACAGATGGTCTGACTGTCTCTGTTGCTCTTCTCCCTTGCGTGACTGATTTAACATTCATAAATCTAACGTTAGACTAGATTAGATCCTCTGATGTCAATGCAGCAATTTCTCATTATTGCCTGTGGTTTGAAGTGGGCAGACTCTTGCCTTGCAGCACACAGGACACCGCTTGTCTGCAGAACATCCATGTGCCCAGAATGAAAGGAATAAAAATATGAGGAAAGCCTCCCGTCCACAGGCCCATGTCTGGTGTTGGCCTGCCCTGTGGTAAGGCAAGGTTACTCAGATGAAAGATGGTGTTGAGATTAGTGAGCCCTGCCTGAGCATGTGGACGTCCAGCATGCCGCACTGCGTGATTTATGAGAGTCATGATATCAGCGGTCGCCACATGAATAAACCATGTGGCCAGAATTAAGCTCCTTTTAAACGACGCACAGCATTTCTTGCAGGTGTCTCAACCACAGGGTGGAAAACACACTCGTGACTGTTGTGTTGTGTCCAGCCGCTCTCTGATGGCCGTGTGCAGCAGTTGAGGAACAACCCGTTGTAAATCTTCTCAGGGGATTTTCATATATTTTGACAATTCTTGCAACGTTACAGTACAGTCATCTGAAGGCTGGATAGGTAAAAGTTCATTAAAGGTTTAACAACATGTTTGTGATGAAACACAAGAATACAATCCAACTAAGTGCAGAAAATTTGAAGGCCAAACACAGAAGAATTATGAATTTACATCCCATCATTTATAAATATTTTAAATCTCGTTAGAAAGTGTAGCACATTTTAAATCATTCATGTGCAGCAAATAGTGATTTTTGTCTCACTCGTGTAATCATTTGGTCTATCAAGTGCAGAATTTTTGTTCAACTAAAAGTGTTAAAGGTAACGAATTGAGAATGTTTTGTTACGATAAATGTTTAACACTTGACCACCATCTCTGAAGTTTTAAAGGTATGTTAGGTTAAGACAGATTGTGTGAAGAGGAGAGTGTGAACAGCAATCAAGAATTATTTTCAATTTATTGAATATGAGCCAAAGATTAATAAGGGAGAACTGTGGTTGCTATGTATAGAAGTACACCTGTGAAACTGAAATTGCACATGTATATACTGTATCTAATCTGGTCGGAAAAATCATATCCAGAAGCTGAGAGGATGGAATGTTCCTTCTGTCTGATATGAAATAAAGTGGATCTTCGAAGTCCTCTGTCCTCACAAAGGAGTTAAAGTACCAATGTCCATAACCATAACTAAGCAGCATTACAGCCATAGAGTGTCTGGTCTTAGATTGAGAGATTGTGAAGTTATTACTTTGCTGGATCATGTTAAGCTGCCCTTCCAAATTATTCAAGTGTAATAAAAACTAAAGCACCCGGGAGTGCATTTTTACCGAGATCAGATATAGAACATTGCTGCTTTGGCTGCACTTCATACTTAGACATGCATTACTGTAATTTTCTCTAACTGCTGTGGAAAAACGCCCTTCCAGGCTCTATGACTCCACTACACTGGATGCCAGTTCATGAGTTGGGTTTCTTTAAAGTGATTTGCATGTAGAAAAAGGTAAAAAGGGGAAATCAATAAGAAACTTGAATCATAATCTGGATTCCTTTTTGCCATAAAGGTCAGAACAAACTTAAATTTACTGTTTAATGGATTTTCAGTGCAGTTTATGACAGGAATGTTTAGATCCTTTGTAAAACAGATCTCTCAGCAGTCCTAATATTCGAAATCTACTTAGGCAAAAGATCACCTGCAACATAAAAGTTAAAGTACCCCTTATGCAGTGTGTTCCAACCATCATTGCATATTACATTATGTGATTAATAGCTTTAATACACTGTGAAATACTTCAATGTTTTGACTAGTTAAGGAGGAGCATTTAACAACCATAATCAAGTTGGCTTTATTGGTGAAGTGTGTGTGCACATACAAGCAGCTGGACTCTGGTTTGGCACAGCTCTCAGCATGTTAAAGACTTTAAAGAGGACACAAATTGAGCAAGAGGTGTACAAAATAAAACAATGCATACAATGTATACTGTACATAAAAACTTGTAAGAGACAGTGTCAATATGCATACACACCTAACATACATATTTGATTAGGGGTGTAAATAACCAGTTGCATCACAAAATGATATTGATTCTATGGACTAGAATTTAATATTTTCTAATATCACATAATCTGCCGTGATACAATTTATATTCGCTTCAATTTGGGCCTGATATCAGACACTATTATGCACCCAATTAACACAATCAGTCACATTTCTTTTTAAAAAAACTAATCTTGATATATATTTTTTAAACATTAAAATAACTTTATTTTTTTGATGTTATACGTTACCGGATCAAAATATCAACAAAAGAGTTTTCTGTAAATGGTCACTCATATTAATCTTAATAATTAACGCATAGCATTGCTTGGGCGCAAATGACACGCGCCTGGGCTGAAACTATGACACACGTGTGCAGTAGGAATTTCAAGATTAAGGTATGTCTTAAACACTATCTAGATCGATTATTTAACATTCGGTTGATGTGATAAGATCTTTGGACACCCAATCGATGCATCAATCTACATAGATGGATTGTTACACCTCAACTAAGAATTTGGTAGGGTGAAAACCTGTTGGACGAAGCTGTTCTTATGTGTGGTTGGGTTTGGATGTTTGTGTCGTGAATGTTACGGGGTTTGAGGTGTCTGCAGCGATGCTTCCTGCCCGTTTATTCAGTCTTTTCACAAATACTGTGTGCCAGTAACACTAACTGGAAAGGGGTTGGGCCTAAAGCGGACTGGAGGAGAGCAGGTAGGAAGAATAAGTTCCGCTGGATGATTTACAGCTCACAGGTTAAAGGCAGGCAGGATCCAAAAAGCACAAATGTGATAGGTTCAAAGCAACGAGAAGCACGAGCGAAAGGCAAAACACTCCAAACCCTGTAAACATTTGGGAAGCACATGGTTAAATAGTCGAAAATTCAGCAATGAGGGAAGGGAAGACGGGTGAGAGAGGAGAGAAAGTATGAGACACAGGTGGGGCAGGGCAGGAAACTTGACAGGAAGTAAAAATGACACGAGACCACACAACGCACTATCAAAATAAAATGAAAAAACAAACCAGATAACACAAGTAACAACTTAAAAAAAAAAAAAAACATTACCAAAAATTCAAAGCTGGTGTATGGTTCCAGCAGATAAATATAAGTGTAGAGTAGTGTGTGAAAAAAAAAAATATCTTAATGAAGTATTAATACTTTTTAGTTGTACTTAAGTTAGGATCTTTCCACCACTGAAAACAGTTGAACTATGTTTCTAAAATGCTGTCCAAGAAGCTTTTTTTTTCTGCTACTTGGTACTCAAGTTTGTCAGAAACCAGTTATGTCCCCCAACATGTCATTGTCCTTTCCTCACATGCCTCTCAGACATTTCACACTCCTGTATGTGTGAACAGTGTCTATATGATGCGTCACAACATGGCTTCTCTAATGAGGCCTGACACTTAATGAGTCACAGCCCCTCAGCAGCAGACAGAGATGGCCAGCGGTGGGGCTCATCTCACTGGCACTCTGTTGGACCTGTAACCTTTAGCTCATTCTAAAAAAGGCTCCTCTGGGAATCCTTCAGTAATGATTACAAAACAGATTGAATAGCCAAAAGAATTCTCATAAAAATTGTATACGAGCCCTCCTCTTAATTGTGGCGGAGGCATAACAGGCTGATTGCGGCAGACATATTCTGCACAGAAGCCCTCAACTGATCAGGCATTCTCTCTGCTGCTGCAGACGAAATTGCAACACCAAGCGATTCTTCTGTCAACTGATCCCCATTATGCAGATGTAAATTAACACAAGCAAGCTCAAAACCCGGGATTCTGGTAAATGAGCACCCCGTGCACACAGATGAGCCCGAGAAGCAGCTGTGATGTGTCAGTGCGAGATGGTTCTCTGACTTGTGCCAGTCAGACATGCATGCTGAGCATCATTCACCTCAGAGTGCAGGTGCAGGTGCTGGTCAGCCAGGGGACAGACTGTTAATTGCATTGCACTTTAATAAGTCACACACTGAAGACACATGACTTTAATCACGCAGGCGTCTCCTATGATAGTCACTGCTGGGGACATACTGTATGTGTCGGTGGCTCATTAATGTCAATGTTCCTGTTGGATACCTTAGATTCACGTACATTAGCCCAAGATTCAGAGGTCCTTATCCTTACATGCACCTTAACTCCACACATTGCCTCTGGTGCGCTACACTCTCAAACGCAATAGCCTAAAATATGCTGCTATTTCAGCAGTTCGTCAGCGGGGTCCCAAGAAGCAGCCCGGCGATTGAAAGGGTTTCCGAGTCTTAGTAATGGAAGTGGTGAAGAATTGGAGATAAATTCATTGGGGGCAATGAGGTCTCTGGAGAACGCTTTGTTTGGTGTAAAGTGAGTGTGATTGATGTCAAAATAGAAACAAGATGTGTTCGTGGATGTCAGCAGGCACAGGGAGGATACTCAGAGGAGAGCCACAAAAGATAATCATCCTATTAATACTGTATGTGTGTCGTAAGGGGTGCTCTCTTCATACACCTGCTGCATGCGGAATCAAGAGTGAACAGAAGCTGCTGGCAAACCAGCAGGCCTTTATCAAAAGTGGCTTGAATTTGAAATGTTAAAAATCGGTTCTAAAGGATATGGCAGGGCTGCGGTCAGTCACACAATAGAAAACAGTTTCTTGTCCTTGACATTCAGATTTTTAAAGTCACTGGTTCTTCTCCTGACACATGCTGCTGTGTGCACAAATACCACAGCAGAGACAGTTTTAAGGATGAAAGGTTTGGCATGAAGTCGCTGTAGCAACGACCTGCATAGAAAATTTGATTCTCCAAACTGTAGTCTTGACTTGTCTGTGGCTGACTTCATTCAAAAACTGCTGGACACATTTCTCAGGAAAAATGTTGTGCATATCAGTCATCAAGTCGTCATAACATAACATAAAGAACAAATGGACCCATTCATCTTACTCTGTTAGTAGGACTTGGCCCAAAAAATAAATGTTGGTCTGGATCCTGATAATGGGTCCGAGTAAATTTCAGATATGGATGTAATTCGTAAACTAAGGGACAGCTCTCTATCATTTGTTCTGGGAGTATGTCCAGGGTGCAGATGTAAATCAAGTGCTGATCTGGATCAATCTAATCCTAGCAATGGTATTTGAGTTTGTTCTTTGTTTCTAGAGCAATTTCAGGTGAGTGATGGAAATATATATATTTTTTGAACGACTAAACATGTGCTATCTGTGTGGTGCTCACAGATAGTGGATAAAAAAATCTGTGCGGTATGTGAAATAATTTCTGTGGCATCCTTTAGGGGTTAGTTAGAAACCTTTTCTTTTATTCCTGAAAAAGTCATCACATACAGTCCAGAAAATTTGGAATTTACCATATATACATGTCACCAGAATTGAGATCTCGCAAAACTTTTCTATTCTATCTTTTGATTGAAATTGGATGCAAAAAGCCCCCAAAAGCTGAGTACTGATAAATTTGTGTTTGTTGGTGTGAAACTTCGGTGTGTTTGTTAGCCAGTTGTTTGATGGAGCTGTTGTTGACACTTTAATTTAAATTCAATCCAGATTGCCAAACACAGCTCTCAAAATGATCTTATGTGTCAGTAGATGTAATGGGTCTACTTGAAATAATTTCTTTGGAAACAAAAACAGCCATATTAATCTGTTGTGCTTTGTGCTTACATCTCAGCCCAGAGTTCACAGCAAATGAACGGCAGTTATTCACAAATCCCCTCTCTGACCTTCCGGAAGAATCATTGAGAGCTGTGTATTGAGAGAGACAAACACATCAGTGTTCCGTTCACACCTGCATTATCATTGCAATAACCCTTGTGTAGGCTTTGTTGATGAGTGCGGATAACATGATCTTGTTGCACTGCTGACAAGCCACTTGTAGGGTTTGAAGTGTGAACAGGGTTCATTGTATCAGATCCTCTTGAGTTAATGTAGGCTTTTATTCTTGTGGGTAACTTTGTGTGTCTGTGTGTGTACAAGTAGGAGGGACAATAGAAAAGGTAAAGAAAAAAAAAAGATGTGGACGGATGCGGAGGCTGTACAGAGTAAATTGGCCTTTCAAGAGCTGCTTTTGTGAACTATAGCCCAGATGAGATTCTTAGTCCTGTAAGAAATGTGTGATTTGGTGTCTGTTCATGTGTGTGAAATGGCGCGGGGAAGCATGCGGGATCTGTGTGTCATCATAAGCTCATTATTTTTCTTCTCTCCCGCAGATCTACGACTTGTCATCACCTCTGCCATCGAATGTGTGTGTGTGTGTGTGTGTGTTAGGGCAGAGCTGCACTTCTGTCACTTTGTGAGTCCCGAGTCTCTCCAGCATCCACAGGAACATCACCCAAGGGACCAAAGGCTGCGAAATCAGGTGAGCTTAAGGCCACGTGCCTCTGCTTGTTCTGGCTATCTTGCCAGAATTTACTCAGGATAGTATAAATTTTTATCACCTCATGGCCTCGACTCCAGGGTTGTCACCGAGAACATGTGAGGTTTGATATATGTGACGAGTTATGAGTTCTTCCACTTTTCCAGAGCTATTCACAGGTGCGACTGAGGCTGGGGGTCTAATCAGGGGAGCAATAAAAGCTTTCTTGTCAATCAGCCAGGGTCCCCGCAGTATTTAACAGGATTGTTTCTGAATATTAAAAGCAGCTGTAGCCTTTTAACGTGTGTGTATCTTGATTAATCATCCTGTTAACGAAATGAACATGACTTTAAACTCAGCCTGTCCACATGGACGGCTACTTAGAGGAAGTGGGCGCCTGATTGATTTTCTCTCACATGTGAGTGAGCTACATGCAGCTATCAATGCAGAAGATTAGCCGAACATGTGAACGCCTGTGTTATTGGGGGAAGGCACTCTGAAGTATTGAACAAAAGCTCACAATGCACTGAAGTACATGCGGAGCGCAAACAGACAAAGGATTACTACACTGTGAGATATAGATTAAGTACTTTTTAATCTCATGTGTTGCGCTCGCATGTAAGACTCTAAGTGTGAATTCTGTTGACTCAACAAGCCAAGTGTCCAGAGACACAATACCACACGGAAAATCCAGTTAATTTTACAGCTAATGGCATCCAAGCATTAACCTAAAGTATGTGATATGTAGCGCGTCAATCATGTGTCTCCTTTCTTTATCTCGTGAAGTGACTTGCTAAGGGATGACCTGCATGTGTGGCAAATCCATCAGTGTCATGTAAGTTGTTCATGTTCTTCCTCTGCCTGTAGGACATGTGATGAAAAAACCTGCTGGTCTAAACAAAATCAGCAGTCACTGTCAGAGAGAGGCGGTTTCATTCATTTGTTCATTTGGCAGTGAGCATATGTTTCTTGAAGGTACTACTGGAAGAGAACAAGACCAGGAGACAATGTTAAAAGAGGGCATGAATGTATTTATGTTACTCTGGGCTAAGAAGTACTTTGAAGAAATTGTAAGACATTTTTGTGATATTCACTTTTGAAAAAAAAGTTGAACAAAAGATTGACGTCTCTTTCATTGGTAAATGTGAAACCCTATGATTGGAGCCAAGCTGAGCATAAAAACTAGAAACATGTGAAACAGCTAGCCTGGCTCCACATAACGAAGAGTTCTGGTACCCCAATCATTGCTGTGCCTGGAACTGTGAACTGGACTACTGGACAGTTTGGATATTGTGTTCATTTATGCCAAACATCCAATGTAATGGCAGACATTAGCCCTAAACTAGCTTATTCTGCACTAACCATGTGTCGAGCTGCACCCAACAATTATTCTGATCAACACTAAATTTACTTTTTATTTTCATGATTAATCATTTCCTCTCTAAATTGTCAAAAAATAGTTAACAGTGCTCGTCACACTTTTTCAGAGCCCAAGGTGCTTCTTTACTCCAACCAATTGTTAAAATCCCCCAAATTCTTCATTTACTGTCAGAAAAAAGACAAACAAAAGAAGCAAATTCTGAAATTTAAGAAGCTGGAACCAATAAATGTCTGATAATGATAGTTTGAAACAAGACTGAGATGTTTATGATTAATCATTGCAGCTCCAACCATGTGCACACTGTAAATCCCAATTTGCTTACTCAACTTCAAAATTTGTTATAAGCGGCTTGCACGCAAACGTTTTGTCAGTAACAGTAGAGTAAACATGAAAATTATGAGTACACCGGACACAAAATTCTCAGTGCCCAGTGAACCGAACCAAGCGCACCCACCTGTCTCTCCCCCTTGTCCCCCTCGCAGAGTGAAAATGGGATCATCTGTTGCCCTCCTGGCCTTGTTACTCGGCTTGACCACTAGCGTACACAGTCTGAACCCTGATGACCCCAATGTTTGCAGCCACTGGGAGAGGTGAGCACTCTCGTCATGTGTTTACCCCAGACCACTGCATTTGTCATTTTAAAGACAATCTCCTGTAGTGTAGCAGCACCACTTCCCAGGACTGACGTGGTGGATCCTCAAACTTTTTCACTGTACCTGCTACAAATGCGCTTTGCTCGAGTCGAACATCTATTCTCAAAGTCCGCGCAGCGGTATCGATCTCGCACAGCTCGAGACAACGAGCCGAGAGTGGAGGGAGGGGTTGCAGCTTCAGGTGAAATACGCAGGCAAATTGATCAGTGTACTCTCATCCCAATCAATCATGACAAGCATGGAGCCTGAATAATTATTAGTCGTGCTGGGCAGTGTCACTTA
>KV751345.1:4227667-4240388 GCA_001698575.1 Mola mola
AAAGCAGTGAAGATATATTATCTGGGTTATTGCCTGACCAAGGTGGGGGTCTCTGGGACTTAAGGACTGTGGTTCTACCTCGTTGGCATCGAAATTTATTCTGTGAGTAAGCTGTGTTCATGGCTTTGAGGTCTTCCAATATCTTCAGATTTCCTTTGGCTGCATATATCACTAACATGAATCATCTAAAAGCTGCTTTCAAGTCCTTTCTTTGCATATCAAAGTTATTGTATTACTTTCATTGGGACTGCATCCATGGAAGGATCTGTGTGCTGTTATGTTTCTGGGTTTTTTTCAAGCATCTCCAAGGGGCACGGAACACTGCAATCAAAGCGGCATATTTCATTGATGAAAGATCAGATCTTTCAGATCATTTTTCTTAAAGGTCCTGTGTGTAGGCTTTAGCGGTGTCATTGCAGACCATAAGCATTCGTACACTCGTCGTCTCACCTCCTCTCAATGTCAAGAAGCGACGGGCTCTTGAGTCACTGCTTGGTTTAGGTTCAGGCCAAGCAGTGGCTAAGCTGTTTATACATAATACTTCAGGTGAAGCACATCGTTCCATAAAATCTCATTGCGGAAGTAGTCGCTGTAAAATTATGTAAATATTTTGAGGGCGAATAGTACAGCAACATTAAATTCAAGCATTTGCAGATTAAACAGAGACAGAGACAAGTAACAGGTAATATTTGTAATAGCAGCTTATTTGCATTCAAACCTTGTGTTTAGGCAGCTCAAAATATAATATCAAAATATCAAAATTTTCCAATAACCGCAGGGTCCAAAGTAAAGGTTTGCCTCACCTGTGATATTAACAGAGCACAAACAGAACAATTTATCATAAATTATATTTGCATAACCACAATGCTGAAAAAAATCTATTTCACCTGTTAGCCTTTCCCATTCATTGTGTGTATGGTAATGGATTAAATGAGAGCTCCCCAGTAGCCAAAAGCCAAAATATCTCCATCGACTTCTGGTTGTGGGCTGCAGTATAAAAAGCCATTAAACCTTCAGTGTTATCGGATTGGACAAAGCCACATCTAAAACCTCAAATATATAAAATCATTTTGATATTAGACTTTTTTTTTTTACATTCCAAGTAATCACGGTGATGTAATTGTTTCCTGTGATATTATTGGTTTTAATTAGTTACTTAAGGCTATGGGAACGTCATGAGTGACAGCGGAACCCCTTTTTTCAGGTTAATATATGTCAATTCACACTCATCTTTCTTTTCCTCCTGTTGAAAAGTTGATTATCGATACTCTCACTTACACCCACTAACATCTACAGTCAGAAGTTGTTAAAGACATGAATATAGAGTACTGATCTTAAGAGTCTCGGTAGCGCCTACCAGCGTTTTCAATTGTGTTTTCATTTCACCTTCTTAGGTTGTCTCCTGTATATTTTGTGGGTAATTGAGTACTTTGTAATGACATAACGTGACTCTGATGCTCCTTTTCAGTTTGCACTCTCTTTCCCCCCCACACTTCCTTTTGTCTGCTGTCACTTCAGAGTGAGCAGGCAAAGCACAAAAATCCTCATTACTCATAATTTTATGCACATCAGCAGTTTTTTTCTTCTTCCAAACAAATCAATTTACAAATATTTCTTCAAGGTAAAAGTCATCAGAACCCACAAATTTGTGCTCTTCTGCATACTGTTAAGATTTAAATGATGGTCTTTTATCAAACAACATGGCCATATCTGGGGAAGAGGACCTGCCCCCACTGTAGATAAAAAGGGCTCCTTCTAAGTTAAAGAAAAAATAACTTATTTTTTAGTTTCAAGCAACTCTAAATGAATGAAAACGTAATTGTGAAATTTAATGGACAATGGACCTTTAAGTAGGAACACAAGCTCAGAAAAATAAAAATGTTGCATTAAATTCAAAGATTTTGCACTCAAAATGTTACTTTCATAAAAGTAGAGAGATATTATTGGCAAAATATATATCCAGGCCAGAAGTATGAGAGTAAAAGCTCCTTTAGATGATATATTTTCCTAATAAAAATTGCATTAACTGGACATGGACAAGTAATATCACTCTCAAAATTGTACTTAAGTGCAGTACATCTTGGCAAAACTTTTGTCTTTTAGCTACGCTGTGACTGTCCAGGAGTCCTATGCTCACCCATTTGACCAGATCTATTACACCAGATGCACAGACATCCTCAACTGGTTTAAATGCACAAGGCACAGGTAAGTTTGGAGGTGTCTCCCTCTATGTCCCCATATTTGTTTCATTAGAGACGTGCCCTTTACTGTCCCTTCGAAGTAGAGCCAAGTTTATGAAGGCTGCAGTTAACTACAAATTCGCCAAGATGGCTCTGACTCCAATCATCATCTAATAATAATCATCTTATTGTAAATGTTTTAATTACTCCATATATGTTCATCTTTCTTAAAGCATCCTTCTAATAAGTGGACGAAGCTTCTTCCAAATACTGATTTTTGATGATTTTTGTCCTCGTTGAACTTTAAAAAATTTGCCATCTCAACAACAAGTAATGGTACGATTTAGTTTTACCTCCTCTGTGTTTTCCTGCCCTTCAGAAAGGGTACATTACGTAGCTGCCTCGGCATGTCTGTTCTTCCAGGATCAGCTATAAGACAGCTTACCGGCGGGGAGTGAGGACCATGTATAGGCGCCGCTCGCAGTGTTGCCCTGGTTACTTTGAGAGCGGAGACTTGTGTGTTCGTGAGTATCCTTTATTTAACTTCTTTGACGTAGATGATGGCTTCTCGGGATGTCAGATGTTTGGGGAACAGGAGGAAATGTTGGCATTTATCTTTAGTCTGGGTGACTTGCTGCCAACCTGCGTGAATCTGCTCCTCTGTATTATCAACAAACATGCCACCATCCGTGTGAATTTACCCACTTTAAGATGATTGTGCATAATTTAAACGGGAGCCAAGAGAGTCCCAGTTGCAGACTGAGTAGGTAGCACTCGCCATAAAACCACGCCAGAATTCAGGAGCATAAAAAGAGCAGAAGCCATTAAAAGCAGACTGCAACAATATGCTCATAAGGTTCCTCTACCCTCATTTTGTAGCTTCATTAATGGTCGTTGACTTCTATTTTTATTCTCACACATCAAACTGAATATTTATTGTCCAAATAAAGACAAGAATATATAGCTTGAGAGTAACTTTTTTTGACACTCTTGATTTACCTAATTTTTTATTCCCTTTAAATGTGATAAGAATCACACTTTGTAGCTGACATAGTCACTGCAGCCATGTGGGTATGCTCTTTGACCACAGCCGAGCTTGTCCTTGTCTAACTTCCGTGAGCCTCAGGGGAGCAGAGCACAGGGAAGCCAGCCAGCGAAGAAAAAGAGCCGCCGTGATTATCTGGGGGTCTCGAAGATGGAGGTGCCGACCGATCAATAATGTATTCATCTGGCCGTTTGAATGTCAATTGCACTATTTGTTCATTAACAATCATTTCAGTCTGTTAACTCGGTGAATCTGCAACCTGTGGACGTGCATGTCAAATCTTGTCTTGTTTGAGTGATATTTTTTTTATTCTTTGCGATGACGTCGGACTGAAAGTGCAAAAGGCTGCCCTCTTCTTTCACCCCGGCTCAGTCAAAGTGGGAATGCTGAGTTGATAGGGGCCAAGAGGGCAATTTTGCTTTCTGCTGCCTTTGCAGACAGTTCTCACCCCTTTTAATCCAAGCACTCTCACTACCAGGATTAAGAGATTTGTACTCCCCAAGCTGTTTTGCACGCAATGACAAAAGGGGGCATTATAACGTAAATCGACCCCAAATTAACCAAAGTTGTCTATTTCAGGACATTTTGCCGTATTGTTACTTTGCTTGCATTGCTTACATTAAGTGCTGCAATGATATTAGCCTTTTAATCCAGTTTTTTTTTTAAAATCATACTCATTCGTATGACAACACTTCCATTAGATCTCTGAGAGGTAAATGAATCTGGGGATGTGAGAACCTTAATGAACAAATATAATCACACAATCAGACCAAAGCAAAATAATTCTGACACTGATTCAAAAACATTATCTTTATCTTTTTTCGCCCCTGTCTTTCGTTTCATGATGTCTTTTGAAATGATTTTTTTTCCTTTCCTTATAGTTCCTTATGATAAGTTCAACGTAGATCTATTTTCCTTTTAATTAGAGCTTGAAGTTTCTGACTAGAGGTCTTTATTAATTCTGTGACCTTTGATCTGTCGTAAATCATTACCGTAATCTGCATCAAGCCCGTGTAGAGGCTGTGAGGGAGTCGTTTCTTTTCTGATAAGCATGATTATTACAGGAGAGGAAGTGAGGGGTACTCGCTAATGACAACAGCATCTAATATCTTCAGAGGCTGCCAGGCTCTGCAGGGCTGTGAGTCCTGTTTCTGCATAGGATTCAGGCCAGATGAGTCCTGCATGACTCTTTCCTGTGCAGCGGTGCAGTGTAATTCTGAAAATGACTTTGGCAGAGTCAGAGTGACTTCGATCTTGATAAAGTTTCAGGCGGAAATGTGCCCGCGCATTGTATATATCCTGGTTTTGATGATCAGCCCGATGATGAGATTTTGCTCCAGAAAAGAATTCGACGCCTTTGATTTTTGGCTTTGTTGCATTTTTTAAAGCTTCAAAGACAGCTTTAAGATAGATCGTCACTGAGAGGGAGGCATGTGGAGGAAGCTTTGGAGTGGAGTTTCTTCTGTCAGCATCTCTTAGATTGATTTATCTATCGTTACATCCCTTTAACCACCAGTGTTCTAAAAACATTACTTAAGAAACAATATACAAACACAATGGCATTGGGAGATATTTTTTTCCTGACTGTAGCAAAGAAAAAAATCTGGGGAATAACAGTTAAAGACTGCACAGATGAATTTTATCAGACATTTTTAAAGATTGTAGTTTTGACGAGGCAAGAATATTAAATTTATTAACACTGCCTGACAATCACCAATTAGCTCCATTGTTCCCTGTTCTGATAACGCCTCTGCATAATGAGTTAGATTAGCCTTTTATCTAGATGAAAGACTCAATTTTCCTACAGATTCCTTAGACATGAGTTAAGCAGAGTGATTCATGAATTTCAATTAAAATGAAGGACCTACCTCCTACTCTATTATGCCATCCCTTCAGTGAGCGGGTTCAGATCTCAGGAGAAGGCAGTGCTTTGTCCTTTCTCCCATATTGAAAACTTAATTTCCATATTTCTTTCTTTCATTTTTTTCATTCTGAAGGATGTGACACATTTGCATTACCCTCTTCCCACTGATCAGAATTTGCTGATTGAAAGTAAACGAAATCAACTCATTGCGGTGACACTGAATTTGTCTCCTCCTCTGTTTGAATACTCTGCATACTGTAGGCTCATTGATTACATGCAGTCAATCTTGCACCTTCGTCAGCAAAAAATGTTCAGGCTCCCTTTTCTTTTTGCTGGCTTATTGTAATTAGATGTTTTTGTTTTTTTCCCCACCAGAGCACTAATGCTCAAAAATCTGCCCTAAATTATCTTTGAATTGCTGGTTTACCGTTTCTGCCTTGGGAGCATTCGTGCAATTGATGGCGGCTTGTGGGTGTTTGGAATGCACTCGTCTTTCTCCTCTCTCGCTGCACCTGCAGGCGGTGAATCCTAATCGAAGCCTGATTGAGTGATAATCTATAGTGGCAATGTTCAGGCTTGCGTCCAGCTCCCTGCTGACCTCTCTGCCAGCAGGATGAGAACCGTAGTGTTCCACACACTCCTGCGAAACTGCTCCAGGGCTTATGTTGTTTAAAAGAAACCCGCAGATGCTGTCTTCTTGCCCCCCCATTAATCAAAAACAAACAAACAGAAAAGAATAAAAGAAGCAGAACTTGGATTTAGTATTAGATGAAGTCTGATCAGTTAAAATCTGTCTGTTCTGCTGTCCTTGGATTGTGTATCATCCCCCCACAGTTTGTGTTGGTGGACTGCTGATTCCATCACGCAGAGTTTCTTTCTCTTCATACTGGCATGGCTGTCTCATTCTTCAGATAAAACCCCCCTGTCTTAATCCTGCTGGCCGGATGACCTTGACATGTTTATTCATGCTAAGTGGTTATTTTTGTGATACTTTTGTTTTTGGCGAATAAATAAATAAATAAATAAATAAATAAAACTCCACATAGGTCACTTTATGATCTGGCTGAGTCAATCCTCCAACTCTTGTGGAAACGCTCCCGGGCATACTGATGCCGACCCAATCAATTTGGCGCCGTGTTGCTCAATATGCGTGATCAAGAAAACAGCACAGTTAGTAAACACCGTGGTGCCCGGATGTGCTACATTAAAGCGTCACTGTATGACAAAGCAGTTGCTGATCAAATTAGAAGGGATTTGCAGCTCGTTCCTTCATGGCTCTGCCTGCTGATAGCTGCTCATTGAGGAAAGTGAAGCTATGTGATAAACAGAGATGTTGACCAAAGAGTGAATCTCCTAAAACATCATTTAGCCCGGTGTCAAGTAGTGGAGATGGATGTTGAATATGAGTGCCATGGTTAAGATTTAGTCTCCTTGATGGTATTAGGGAGATATTGAGTGTTCAATTTTATGGGCCATTTTCTTCAGCTGTTATCCGGGTGCTTTTCATTATGCTGTTTATTGGTGCTTTAATGATGTTGTACACCCCGTGTGTGCATGTTAACTCAACACGACCCTCACGGGGAACATCTCTGTGTGTCTCAGCTCTGTGCACAGAGGAGTGTGTCCACGGCCGTTGCGTGTCTCCTGATACATGCCAGTGTGAGCCTGGATGGGGGGGACTAGACTGCTCGAGTGGTGAGTGCACTCAATTCCTAAACCCACATTTAGTCACAAAGGCTCATTTATTCCTAAATGGATTTCACAACCAGTTAGTCCATAAGAATTACCTGTGAAGCCTACAGCTGTTTTGTTGGGTGTTTTTTTTTTTGTTACTTAAATGTGGGTTCATCTCAAAGCTGCTCAGCTTTGTGTCCTCTCTTCTTAGCAAACACAGCCAACGGAACAGGTAAGTCACAATGAATTCATTCTCATTTGCTGGAAGTGGAAGTGATTTGCTTGATGAATACAGCGGATGGATGGATTGTTGCAAGCCCCACGTGTCTACCAAAGCTCTCTGTTTTGGTCTTAATCATGATTAGACTGTTGCACATGACTTGTTCACTGGAATGATGAATAGGTGCCACGCTGGCCTCTCTTTTTTTGCTTGGGTTTCCCTAAAGCTCCCGGAGTTGGATTCCAAGAGGGATGGGAGGGAGGAGTTAATAATATCCATCCTGCAATCAGCTAAATGCTGGACTGCCACTTAGGCCGAACGGGAGGGAAGGACCTGTTTACTCCTGTCTGATATTTATGTCTGCAGAAAAACAAATGTGACAATCTCCCGAGATGGCAATGAACGAGTCACCATTTCTTGTGTCAACATTTCTGACCCCAAATTCTTAGCTGTCTGCTTCCTCTGGCAGTCCTCCGTATTGCACAGTTAGGAATGAGTAATGAGAGCTAAAATCATATCTGTAGTTTTATTGTATAGATGTATGAGTTTTCATTAGCAAGAGAGCCATTCCCTGATTAGCAACCGTGCATAAATCAGCTGCTCTCACCGCAGCAGCAGCAGCGCACTGGCGGTGGATTCATGGCACAAATGACAAGCCCGTGCTGTTTGTCCCGGCTCCTCCTACAGGCAGGCGAGGGACTAACACGGAGGATGTGAGGTTCACAGGTCCCCCCGGGGACTCTTGTCTCACTCTTGGTCGGTTAGGAGTGAGCCTGCAGGTGCTGGGCTCATCCACCTTATTAAAACAGACTTGATGATTGAGACGGAGGCATTATTCATAACTTTAGATTTCCATACCAGGCATGATTCCAGGTTTTTTTTCATTTATGAGCTTTCATCTGTAGAAATGAGGAATGCGTGCCAATTTTTAGATTAAATATGCCCCTTTTTCCCTTCTTTTCCCTTCGTGTAAATGGTTCAGGATAATTTCTTTTTGTCTTTCACTGTAAGTTTTAGTCTCACCCGGCTACAATATATATTTTGAGTTTTAGCAGTCTTCATGTACTGTATGTGTATCATATAGCGCCTCGTGGTTTAGCTCAATTCCAACACGTTGAATGCCATATAAAAAATTCTGTGCGGGCTCAGGTATTTATGTTTACAAAAGAGCCAATCCCTAAAACGTTAGCCAGTCACATGATAAAGTGTGAATGTGATTTAAAAAAAAAAAAAAGTGTGTCGCCCAGAGCTGCCGTGGGATGCTGAGCGGCCTAAAGCTGAAGTGACAGCCTTTCAGTCAGCAAACTGGAGCTGGATCAAAGGCTTGCACCTGGTTTCTAGAGCAGCACCCACCAGGAAGCAGTTTTGTTTTTGGGTCGGGTGGTGAAACTAAAGAGTTGGACTGTTTGTGTCCGATGAAGAGAAGGCGATAAGGTAGGAGATGCTGGCTGTTTCTCACCTGCTAGTGTCCACCTGCTGTAGCCTGAAAAGTTTTCCTCCTCTGAGGCAGCAGTCCCACTGAGACTTAACCTAGCTCGTTGACCTGCCTGAAGTCCTGGGGTGTCGTACACGCCTCTGAAGGGCACACTGGTAGATGAGAAGATGAGAACAGTATGTTTGCATTTGACTGTTGTTGCTGTTTGGAGCATTTTGAGTTGAGGATGTGGGTTTTTTTCCCAGTAGAGTGATGAATGATTAATTGTTGTTGTTGGTTTGTGTGAATGCAGTAACGTCTGTATGTTGTGTTTGTGGAACGTGGCCTTGAACATGTTTCTCTGATCACATGTCATGGAATGGGTTTTTTTCTATATTTTTTTTTTTCATTTAACAACTTAGGGCATTCAAATAGTGTGATGACATGTACCTGCCAATGTTGTTTTTTTCCAGTTGTTTTTCTGTTCCTTTGCAGTTCTGTTCTGTTCGTTCTGTTCTTTTTATTGAAATAGACTGTGTTCTTCCTCACTGTGCCGCTGTGCCTTCTTTGTTTTATCAGCAGGATTTGTCCTTAAAAACAATATTGTTCTCAGTAGGATTTTCACAACATAAATAAAAAAAAAAAAAACAATGATGAAAATATGTTAGACTCAATTGTACAGGGGGAACATCTCTTTTTTTGTTGTTTTTTTTTGTAAAAACAATTCAGATAGATGGAGTGCAGTGGTTAGCACTGTCGCCTCACAGCAAGAAGGTCCTGGGTTCGATTCCGGGTCAGGGCGTCTCTGTGCGTAGTTTGCATGTTCTCCCTGTGCCTGCGTGGGTTCTCTCCGGGTACTCCGGCTTCCTCCCACAGTCCAAAAACATGTAAAACTGGGGGTTAGGTTAATTGGTCACTCTAAATTGTCCGTAGGTGTGAATGTGAGTGTGGATGGTTGTTTGTCTCTATATGTCAGCCCTGCGATGAACTGATGACTTGTCCAGGGTGACCCCACCTTCGCCCCAAGATGCTGAGATAGGCTCCAGCCCCCCCGTGACCACTAACAGGATAAGCGGTAGAAAATGGATGGATGGATGGATGGATGGAGAGCTGCTTATGGGACTGAACAGTCTGTCTTAGGCATTTTTGTCTACTGTTTTGCTACAGGTGCTAAAATGCTGTTGTTATTGGTTGTAGTGTGCAACAAAATGTAGTACATGCCGCTATAAAAAAAAAACAAACAAATGAGTTTCTTGAGTTTTAATGTTGAATTTCTTTTTCTAAAGTTGCAGAGAAGTGACCCTGTACCTTCCAGCACTCCTGATTTATTCCCTTCTGATGAGTCTGTCACACAGGGTCACTATGTCTATTCTACAATAATAACAGCTTTCAAATAAGGAGAATGATGAAGATCGATGTTAAATGTACAAGTTGTACTTAACTATGACTGCCAGCGCTTTTCAAATATCAGGTGCCATGATGCGCTGGCATTGATTGCATGTGCTTCAGTCAGATAATGACATGTTTCCAGTACTACGGCACAAGGAAACTGCATAAATATGGATCTTCTATGTGTTTAATCTTTCTGTCTTCTTGGAGAAGCAACAGTTTTTTTTGTTTTTTTTCCTGTGGTAAAATTGCTAACTCACTTGTGTGGAGATTCAAAAAAAAAAAATCAATGCTACCAAGATGAGTATATGAAAATTCCAAGGGGTAGTTTGGCTTTGTTAACCACAAATCATCTTTGGAGTCCCAAGCAGAAATCTGTCACACTTAATAGCCAAATCTAAGCAGGCTGGTCAGCCATGGCCCATGAGTTAACATATTCCTCCCTAATGCATTCAAATAGGAAGGTAGCCACTGCTGCGGGTGCTATACACATGGATAATTAATGAATGTAGCCTATTTAACACTTGTTTATGGGATATTGCACAAGAAGGCATTGAGAGGGTCTATATAGAGGGTGCTTCTTCTTTTTTTTTGTCTTTTTTGCTTCTTATTAAGTGAAACAGGGACAATTTTCCTTATTAGGGTTTTAAATCAGTGGTAAGTTGTATTAGATACTGAACTCATTGTGTTGAAGGTATAATTCGGGCTGAGTCAAGAAGAGATGATAGATTACCCCAGCTATCGCAGACACAAAATGAAGTAGCAACCAGACCAAAAGGGTGCAGTTAAACCTCATTTTGACTCGAAAAATACTCTGTTGTGGACGCCCCCCGGCACCCGTCCACTGTATTTACACATTATTCTCAGAGGCACAGACTTCTGAGAATAATGTGTAAATAGCGTGCCAGATGGCTCTGCTCTGATCCCACAGTAGCAGGACATTGACATGCACTGTCAATGACCAAAAGACTATGAATCGCACTGCACGGGATGAACACACGGATTCACTGTGGCTCCGCACATCACTCAGAATGTCTTTTTTCTTTCTCTCTCATATCAGAGCTCATCATTAATCTTACAGACAGATAATCCAATATTTAGGCGCGTGTGTGTTTATGTACGTGAATGTAAACATCAGTATAAACACATCAAGTCGCTTGTCTTTGAGATGATGCGGCCGCATCAACAAAAAACATGGAAAAATTACATTTAATATCCACAATCGTGGTCTAAAGTGTCTAAATCGATGGAAATTGTCAGTATACAATAGAGATATGTTTTGGAGAACTTTAAATATTCTAACTGTATCATTTTGAATGTGGACTTGAGGGGACAGTTAGTGACTTGTGGAACATCATTGTTATTCTGGCTATGTGTTTTTGTGTAGTACACTGGGCTCCCAGGAAGCGCTGCAGTCGGTTTATATACTGCCATGTTTATGATGGTGTGGTGTGTCCCCTCCATAATAAAGAATTCATGCTTGCAGAGTTATCACCTCTTTTCTTACTCCAACTGGAGGAGGTTGCTCCAATTGTCAATTTGTTCAAATTTATCTGTCACATGTTTACTGTTGATTTTGGTGAAGTTCAAGAAAAAACTATTAAGGGAGCAGGGGTGGTTGGCAAACAGCTTGAATAATCGAGGAACAAAATTATGGGTTTAAATTCTTATCAGATGCCAAAATTTAGTACAGCAGCCAATATAATATTTGAGACAGGATTTAGCTGCAGACTTGTCTAATTGAAATGAACACGGATTTTTATTTTTTACTTTATTCCATAAATTTATTTAGGATACAAATGAAGGTCCAAAGCACATTATTAAAAAACAGGTAATATATAAAAGACAAGATTAAGAGATTTAAGAAAGTGAAATACATACCATACATATCATTTAAACAAATTACACAAGTCAAATCAGTCACTTTCACCTGTACATAAAAAGGAGTGCCAATTTCTCCTGGTGCCGTTTCAGTGTAAACCTGACAGAGCTAAACTCAGGGAGGGTTAAGGCCTAAATAGTGCTATTGAAGCCGAAGCTGTCACCCACCTGTAAATTGATGGATGAGATTTCTTATTATGGCATAAGAGGTGGGCACACCTACACTTACACACATTTGACTCACGCACACATTTTATGATACTGTTTATTGAAGGTTTCTTTGTCTGAACACAACCTTTCGCATGACTAAACAAAATTGTGTGTATAGAGATTAGTTGCTATTAAATATCTGCACAAGTAACTCAGAATGACATTGTTAATGAATCAACTAAACCAATAGACAAAAATGATATTAAGTACTCATGCATATTATGAAATGTATTGAGTTAAATACAATAAAATAATTTAGCAGACTTTTCATACGTGATATTTGCTTTTAAACGCTGTTAAATTACAAGGTACATTGGTGAGATTTTAAGTCATTTTTCCCCCCAAAACACAATTTGCCTCAAAATGTTAGTAAAACCAAATAAACAAATAACATAGGATGCACGATCAGATACTTTCCTTAAGCATAGCTAACCTTGAAACAGACATTTTTTTATTCATTTCTTTTTCTTTTTTTTTTTCATTTTTTCATATACAATTCAAACAAAGACTCCTTCATTAATTAAAAGAGTACAAGTTAAAGGTTTTTGACTACTTATACTAAAGGCAGCAGCGCACCATTTAAGTAGTAAGACTGCAAGTTTGTCAATGTACAAGTGAATAAGGCACAGACAAAGTACTCTTGTATTGGTTAAACCTCAAGGGCACAAGTGTTTTGTTGATTCGCACTGATTTGAAGCACATAGTTTCTTCACAAGAAAGCTCCAGAAGGCAAGTTATATATACAGTATATTGGTTGACCTCTTAGAGCGGCAGGTCATGCTGCTCTGCTGGTTCCCTGTTTATTCTCTGGATTTGCTTTTGACTGAACTGCAATATAGATGTT
>KV751345.1:4240420-4256921 GCA_001698575.1 Mola mola
CTAGGACTTTTACAAATTAAGACATTCATTTTTAATGGTGCAACTCAATTTCGTGAACAGTAGCCAAACACTTTGGCTAGTAGTCCAATAAAGTCCCTGAGAACATCACAGAAAAACTTGGGCGGTTTGAATTAAGCCGTTAAACGGAACGGATTGAACCGTGTGGATGTCAGTACTGAGGCTCTGGCAGAGATGTTTCAGGAAGTGGCAGCATGCCTCTCAGATCTCTCCCTGCATGTCTCTTACTGACTGGTGAGTTATGTGGGGTGTAAATAACTGTGCAGAGGCTCCAGCTGACTGATGGTGAGTCCGTCGAATGAATTGTGGCACACGCAACACAGCCGACTGTACCCTCAGCTGACTACACACACACACGCACACACACACAGATATCTGGTGAATGTGAATAAAATACTTAATAATCTGAAAAAAACCAAAACAGCTTTTGAGTAAAAAACCTGTTTAGCACAGAGACGCATACACACGCATACTGTATGTCTTCATAAGGTTTTCTGTATATGTAAGCCTCATTGGCCCAGTATGCAGATTGACTTTCTCTGAAGATTTTTGTACTATCCCATTAACCAGGATTTATCGTTCCCCAAGAGCTCACGGCTCCATTACCTTTGGCAGGCTACTTTAAACATGTAGCTGTATGTGTGTGTGTGAGTGTGTATGTGCGTGTGAATTTGTGCTTCCCCCCCACATGTGCATAACCTCAGCACAAAAAGCAGGTAGATATCAGACTTTTTGTGATGATGATGAGGATGATACTATGGTTTTGAACATTACAGCTAAAGCATCCAGTGAACACTGGTCATTATCAGTACAGTGTGTTAGGCGGTAAGAGAGAGAGAGAGACAGTGGGTATGGGTAAGTGGATGGGGGAAGGGGGGTGCTTCCCAGAGCACACTTCTGTACCCTGAATCTGAATAGATGTCTTGATTTAATAAGGATGTTATAAAGCCTTATTTCCTGTCCTTAAGAGGAGGTCATTGTGTCTAAAAAAAAATAGCTGAAATGCTGTGATAACAGTTTGTAGAGGTAAGATACCACTAGAATACTAATGTAAAATGAAGCTGATTGACAAAGTTGATTTTTTTTTTTTTTTTTATCAGTCATTTCTTTTGATGGCGTTTTTACACGTTTTGCAATTGTGTAGTACACCTTAATTCACACATATGAGATTACATACAAGATTTTGCTCTTGGATTTTGGTTTTGTCTTTAGCACAGAGAACGGTGCCAAATATATTCTTTGTTTTTTGGGGTGGATGTCTTTTTTGGCTTCTTACCCATTAAAGCAAAACAAAGTGTTACGATGAGTTCGGACCATTTGTAATTTTGTTAACTCCTCATTTTATATATTTTAGAAGGCTACAGTTGCCAGAGAGTGTAATTCACAAATAAACAACCAAACAGTATTGTGTGGAAATATTCTGCTTTAATATCAGGTGAGCCGGACTCAGCTTGGCCTTGTGGGTGTCCTGACCCCTGACAAAGAACCTCTGCTTTAGACGACACATGTACAAAGTTTCATGTAGTTTTTAGTCATACAATGCTTGTTATTGACACATTTATGTCTTAGACCTTAGTTCAATAACATTTGGTCAGAATAATAGTTTCATGTGTGTGTTCTTAAGGATCTTCCTGGTCCATTGGGTGCTGTGCTGCTGTGTCCTTGGTTTGTGTTGGGAGAGGGGAGCATATTAGCAGTCTTTCTCAGATCCTCTGGTGCACTTGCAGTCTCCTGATGTTTAACCCTGGACTTCATTGGAGTGTTGCAGTGATTACAGGCCATCCTGAGGGACATCGATTGTCTTGCTCCTCCTAGGCAAGCCCGACACATTGCTGACGAATGAACTTGTGGCCCCGCCAAGTCCAATTAACTGTTAGTGCTGCATCGACGAGCTCCTCCGTTTGTTGAGAGTGAAGAAAAACAAACTTTTAATCAAATTTGCCTGCGGGCCCTTGGGTATTTGGGGATGTATTTTGCATTCCATTGTGTTCTGCCTCGCCTGCAGACGTGCCACCCTCTCAGAAGGTTATATTGCATGTAGTTTGTCGGGAGTGGAATGCCTTTACCTTACTTTGGCATGGCAGCCCTATCTCTCCGCTGTCTGTGACTGATGAATCATGCAGCGCTGGCTTTTTATTATACGTTCACGCAGCAGAAAAAGATCAAGAAGCTAGGTCAACTCATATAAAATGCATTTGTCAACACAGGCATTGTTTTATATTAAAGGCTCCCTCAGTCTGTGAACGACAGTCGAGTGTCTTAGGTGTTTCTTTGATGTCATTTTACCATTTTTTTTTTTTTTTAACCAAAGACTAGCCAGTCAGGAATGGGCAGTATATAAGTGGCTTTGACTAGCTGATCAATGTAATCAAAGACTCGCAATGATCTCACTAAAATATTTTTTTTTCCCCCCCAAAGCATTAATATCTCTATAAATACCCTTTGCTAATTTTACCAAGGTCGAGATAAACAACTCCATTCTTGTCCTCTCTGATTAGGGTAATGCGGACATTAAAAGCTCAGAAATTCAATTAAATTGGTGACTTTAGCCACAGAGGAAAAACGAAAAGGACAAAACTCAAAGAGACACTATCGCATGACTTGGTACTACTAAGCTGAACCAAGAGATGAAGCCTGGGATCTAAGCGTCGACAAAAGAGCATCGGAAAGATAAGAATTAAAAAGAATAATTTGAGAGAAGATGCAATTGTTGCCAGACAAAAGCGTGCATGCGTGAGCTTCCAATCTGTGTTGTGCAGAAACTGATCCAAATTGGCTGTAAAGCTGAAAAAAAAACACAACAAGAACAAGGTCAGAGCTGCTGAAATCTGTCTTTCTGCACAGATGAGCATGCGTCGTCAGCCAAAACAAAATCAAGTCTGAATAGAAAAGCTAAGCCCTATGGGAGTTCATCATGTCCCATATTGTGCACTTCATTAAGACTGTTCAGTTGAGTTTAGATGGATAAAAGACAGGAAATGCTGACTTGCTGGTTCAGGCACCTGCAAAGTGATGAATTCCCCCCAAAGAAATTAGATTTGCAAAGAAATTTGACCCCACCATCACCCCTTCCCAGCACTTCGAACATTTACCTGTATTACCATTCTGGGAATTGTTCCTGTAGTAAGACATAAGAAATGACAAAATCGCCCTTCACCACAGAACAAAAAGAGGGTTAGGGTCCATGGATCAATAGCGCTGGTCCTTGCCTTGACTCTAAAATAAGGTTATGGAAGTTTTTCTCTCTTTGACCTCTTGTCCTCTGTCCTTAAACTAGACAACTCGAGTTTAAATCTAAAGTGACCACTGATTAAATCTGTTGTTGTGCTTGTTTGAACTATTTCAGGCGCTGCTCTGTCACTCATAGTAAATGTCATGTGGATTGAAATTCAGGATTTATGTGCCGTGCTAGAACCTCCTGCTCTTCCCAGATGGTTTGATTCATTTCTCAGCCGCCTTTTGATGTAACTACAATATGTCTCTCTCCTTCCCTCATGCTCTCTCCTTCTTTCCCTCTCACACACATACAATCCTCCCTAAGTTGCTGTTGTATACTCTTCACTTCACTTTGACTTTGAAAATGCGGGAGAATAATTCATGGGCCTTAGTGAGTTTAAGGGAGAGAAAGAACAACACTGCTTTCACAGCCGGTAGTTCGTTTGAGATTAACTTTTAAATTCTTTTTGGGAGACATCTTTAAAGGTTTTGCGTTATCCTGGAGTGATGACGGTATAAAAGGTGATGGTGTTAATCAAAGGCTAGAGATATTCCCCTTTTCCTCTGTTTTTAGATAAATACCAGTGACTCAGTAGGAGTTTGGTCAAAGCGTTGATGATAATTTGTTGTTTTCAAAATTTAGATCATTTACAGTTCATTCACAGGATTGTTATGATTGCACCAAGAACAAAAGGAGGCCATTCAAAGTCATTTGCTTTTAATGTCATATAGTACATTCCAATGGTCAGGCAGGTGTAAATTCCCCCAAAGATTTATGGCTACATGATGGGCATTTGCATTATGGAAGCTCATTAAGAAGCAATCTGGTGTTTGTGTGCCTGTGTGTTTCAGTGTCGTTAGGACTAATTGAGTAGGTGGATAGGCACGCTGATTTTATTCCATTTAACTAGCAATGTAGCATGTCTGTGTTTACAGCGAGAGACATATAATTAAATTAACAGAAAACCAATGACGAATCAAAGCTAAACCGCATAACAAAAGAAAAAAACTTCCACTAGCTCTAATTTGCACTTAACAGGTTTAATTACTCTTTTTCACCTTTTCACTCCAAACTTTTATTAAAGTATTATTTACTGCACCGCCACAACTTGATTAAATTCAAATGATCAAAATGACAGAAACATAATTTAGAACCTCACACACTGAATTATTGTTTTTTTTTAATGGCTGTTCTGTTTGTTTATATCCACTGCATATGGTGGCATGAACAACAAGACAATAAAAATAATTGTCCTCTATGTACAGGATTGTCATTTTCATTTAATTTACTAGTTTATTTTCCATTTCATTTATTTACTGGACATAATTAATTTGATTTTAGTATTTATTTTTTTCTTAATTTCAAAGTTGTTATTTGGTGAAAGAGAAGTTTGTTTTGTTTTAACCTTTACAAGTGTTTTTGGCGGTGAAATTGTGTCTATAAAAAAAATAAATCAAAGATATCAAGGCCTTGAAAGCTTTATGGATCACTAACTTTTTATGAAAGTTTTCCTGCCAAAGTTCAAGCAGTTTTTTTTACTTTGTTTTGTTATGTTTTGTTTGTTTACCTTTTCTCTTCTCTGCGTAGTGACGTAATGAAACTCAATATCTAATGAAAATGTTGTTAAACCTGGATGCTGCACCTATCCGTTAAAGGAAACACTTGCAGGCTCGAGTCTTGTTCCATTACAAACGGATCCAAAGTTTTCACTTGCAGCAAAGCATAAACTTAAATTTTGTTTCAGTGTATTATCATGATATAATTATGTAATGTATTCGTAGAATTATAACACCGTTGGTGTTTAGATTTGGTCTTATAAATCTTTCACCATTCAAATTTGCCACTGGGAACCAGTTTCCTTAAAAAAAAAAAAGGCAGAGTGGCGATCCCATCAGGCTTACAACATGGAACCATTCGTCTGCTTTCATCTCTTCACTTAAACTCAAACAAATAATAAACTTCCACTTTTGTGGGGTTGCTGTTAGTAGTAAATTAATTGCTATCCATTTGTCTTCACGACAGCAACAATAATACCACCTGAAAGTGGTGGTGGTGTCATTTTTAAGGATGCAGCTAAACGCTCTTGCCCTGTTAGTAATGTATGTTAGGAGAGGGTGTATAAGCTGAAATGGCAGAAAATTGTGTTTGCAGCATACTGAGCACGGTCTGTGCTCGGCTCTGAATTTGATTAAGCTGCACAGGTAGTTTGAAACAGTGTAACAGCCAAGAAATTCAAGCTGACCGCTGTTCTCTGATTAAAGTGACAATTCTAACTGCCATGTTTCAAACCTGATGAGGGCTGAATATTTGGTGTTGCGCCCACTTAAGGTAATTGATGCTGAGGTACATTTTCAAGTAAATGAAGCCATGACACATACCGTGATGGCAGTCACAGCCGCAATCACAGCTCCTCCTGTGGACGTCCGAACCTTCATCTGAGAAACTTCACATGATTTTTATTGATTTTTTATTGGTCAAATAGTGTGCACATGCAGTATACTCAGACTATTCTAAAAAATAATTGACTATAAAAAATAATCAGTAGTGTCCTTTAAAAATAATTCTTACACTGGAATGAGTACATATTTTGTGTCAAACCACAGTGAGATGACTGAATTTATGTCAGGTGATATTAAACATACTGTGTCTTAAGAGCTGCAGGATGCAGAGATGGTAGATGGTAGATTCAAAATAGTGTTTTATGCTGCTGCAAATATTCATGGTTTCATTGGTGATGCCCCATTGACTAGCCTGGCATGTCCATAGATATTTTATGTCATGTCAATGTTCAAACAAGCTGGTTTGGGAAAAAAAAACAACAAACAAAAAAAATGTTTCAAGCTTGCACCCCTCTGATTAGATTTATCCGCAATATCACTGCCTCTGCCTCCTCTGGAAACAACCGGGTGTGTCTCATAAAACACTCAAACACAATAATTACACATTCAATTACAGTACTCATAATCTCTAAATTAACTGAATCTTCGGTCCCTGTTATTGGAAGCCAGTTGTATTTCTTTAATTAGGGTACCTAAGGCAGAGCAATCGCCTCACAATTGCCACTCCAACTGAAAGAGCACACTGTGATTTTACCACTGCACCCGAATACACCAGAGGCCAAGAGATGAAGGACTGCCAATTTTTCTTCATCTCATCCTCATCTCATGTTCATTTTCTGTTTCATCAAGCAAAGTTGGGAATCCATAATGTCATTTGTTTCATTCTCTCACATTTCAAAGACGTTACCAATGGTATCAAATAGGATATCCATTTCAAGCAATCTTTTTTATCCCAGTTATCTGTCTTTTTTCCGTATGAATAGTTAATATGAACAAATAATATATCAGCTCATGCTTTTTGAAGGTCAGGGTCAGGATATGTACCTCCTGTAAATTTAAATCTACATTTATATTGCAGTAATGAAAGAAGTATTGAGAAGTAAAAGTCTTAATACCATTATTAAAAAAAAAACAGCCTTCTGTAATGTATAATGTATTTAAGTAGAGAAATATCAGAAAAAAAGTAGAATCATTATTATTGAATCATGTTATTAATGCCTCCAAATGTAAAGAATACTTTAATGTTGACGTCTGTCAGCTGGGGGATTAATATAAAGTTGTGTTTACAGTTTGGTCATTCTGTCTAAAACAAGCATTGTTTTAATTTCTTGTTTTGTTGGTTTGATTGTTAGCAGGATTACACAAAAAAACAACTGGATTGATTTCAATAAAAATTGGTGGGAGGATGGGCAGTGGACCCAGGAAGAACCCATTAGATGTAGGTGTATAATATTGGCCTTTAAAATTTAGAAGAAAGGAATGGCATAAAATAAAAATGCAAACAGGAATTGCAAAACTGTGCTAGTTAGTAAATGTGCTTCTTCGTTTACTATTTCCCTGCTGTTTACTTTTGCAAAATATTTGTTCAAAGAGAATACAAATGAATTATATGGACTGTGCCATTAACACCACACCCTGAGGCTTCTCTCACTTTCAAATGATGCTGGTGGTGGGCTTCCCTATTGGCATTATATGAACGTATGAATAGTCTACCCTCTGAACCCCCCTCTGACGTCGACACAACAGTTGCCCCATGGCACAGTCTACTTCATCCTAATTAGAATTAATAATTGAAAATAGGAAATCAATGTGTGCAGATTCAGTGTGGCATCATCTGATTTTATCGGGTCGACCGGTCGTTTTTTTTCAGGGGTTGCGTTGTTGCCTGTGAGTGATCTACTTTTCAGTTTTCAGTTGCGGCTTTATTTATCCTCCGGTCACCGTGCATCTGTGTGTACTGTAGCTAAATGTCCACTTCTGCTCTGATTGTTTTTCTGTTGTGGTCCTGTGGCAAGAGAGCAAAGGGTTTGTTTCCTGCAGCATGGGGTGAAGGGTAAATTATTAATTGGAAGGAGCAGTGGGCTGTGTGACTATTTGCTGATCCAGAAGCTTTCACGAGCCGTGTCAGGTTCTGGTGAACAAGTGACTGGTTTACTGCACTGAGGGAAATGCTTCCACAGCCCGCTTGCACTGCTGCTCAACACTGCCTGTTTCATTAGAAAAAAAGGGATGTTCTTGGAAGCCACATCACTCTTACGTGCGTATTTGGAATAAAGTGTGAGGTGCCCTAACCTTGTCTGTCTTGGTCAACCACTGGCCCTTTTAACCCTGTTAGAGACGCACTGCAGAGGAACCGGCTGGCACCTGTAAGGCTCGTATTGATCCAGGTTCACATCCTGAATAGAACTTGGACAAATTATCAGATCCTCTGCAGGAGAAGCAACCAAGCCTGTCGTTTTAATCAGTAATGCATAGCTCTAAAAGAATTAAGATATTCACTCATTAGTTTTGTGGTACCAAATAGGCAGAAGTCAGATCTTGTTACTTATTTTCTAACTGCAAGGTGGTATCAGGAGGGAGGATATGGTGCATTAGAGTGAAGCGCCTGAGCAGCAAACTCTGCTTAAGCGCTTTGTTGTGCTGTTTTGTGGTGTGGGCTTGATCCTGTGCTGCTGTCTCCCTCGGGGCACTGTGAACACACAAGGGCTTTGCTAAGATGAATTAGGACAGGATAAACAACACGCCCAACAATGAAGGCTGCAGCATTATTCCAATTATGCAGAACTTCCCCCATGACAGGCATTTTCACCTGTATACTTTTGAAATTTGTTTGTCAATCTCACAGGGATGTATCTGACCTGTTTACTCGTCGTGTCTGGGTTTTCTGAGGACTAATAAATAACGGTGCAATAGGTGTCAGCAGGACACATAGGGAACAGCAACGTCTATCTTTTAAAGGTAATGGCAGCTTTTACAGTTGCAAATTTTACAAAGCTGAGAGACATTTATTACTCAGTCCAAATTTACCACTTTCCACAACAATCATCGCTTTCCCTCTAGACCCTGGTGGTAGTCCTGTCTGCTTTTCACTCAATTAGTCTGCGTCATTGAGTCAGCAAGCTGTGATGAACAGCTGAATTTTGAGTCGTGCTTTCATTGAATAACTCCTATTACAAAGAGCTTACATTGACTAAAGAGCACAGTATAGCATATTGTAATATCAGCAACATTTTTGGCAGATTTTTTTTCATTGTTCCTTTAAAAAAAAAAAAATGCCATTTTAACAATTCAAATCTAAAAGGAAAGCTTGTCTCTTACAACATTTTTAAATAGCAACCTGCTGGTAATAATCGTGGCCGTGGAGCGTGACTTGCAAATTCAGCCCTGGCAAGGAAAAGAGCAAAGCTCGTGGTTCAAAGTGTGAATCACATTGTATTAAACTCAGAAGTGCACCTCCTTATGACGCAGTGCAGGAAACTCACAGAGACAAGGAGTCACACTGCTTTGCTTTGCCTCAAGCTCAGCTAAAGAGTAAGCTGGGTCTGAGGATTGAACGGCTCCCGGGAGCTGGCGCATTTTGCCTTCTAATGTTTTGTTTGAGTTAAGTTATTCCTCAACTGTCAACAGTGTGCGTTAATTTGTCATTATGGCAGTGGGAGACTTTGGAAGTGGGGGAGTGAAGATGGATTGCGTCCCAAATATTTTTTATAGACATAATGTTGTTTACCCAAAAACCAGTTAGAGTTAGGAAAGAAGCAAGTGACCGTCTGCACCAACCCCCCGGAGTGGACAGACTTTATACCACGATTAAGTTTGAAATTTGACTATTTCCTGTATTTTGCTAAATAAATGAGGCAAAGTGTGAAAGTGACAAGTGAACAGTGGAAGCTATTTTTCTGTCTAAAGAGCTTGACTCAGGGCCTCATTTTAGGTTTAGCTTTGTGAAGCTTTCTGTGGCACCGGCTCCCCTTTGCAGAGAACAAACATTTTGCTGAGGAGGCTAAGTTCAGGAGAACTGAATGAAGTCAGCTTCTGAAAGCTGTTTGGTTTTAATCCGGTTGAAGCCAGCCCCTGATCATGCACATTCTTGGGCACACTTCAAAGCCCAGCACCACCACGTTGGCTCTCTCAGCCCATTCTTTGGACATCACCTTCAGAAGTTTACTATGTGCTGGTGCCCCTCAACGCAATCTCTTTTGTTCCAGCCAAGGGGATTATACCTAGCAATTTGGGATTGGACCTTTCCCTGTGTGAGGTTATCCACATTCCCACTGTTATGCATTATGTGCTCTAAGAGTCCGGTCTGGGTTGTGCATGTGTCCTCTAGTTAGGCTGTCTGACCGAGGCCAGACCATTTAATGGGCTGGACTGAAGCTTCTTGAGTTTCAGACTTGTATGGGATTTGCTGACTACACACCACAACCCACAGGGGCTTCTCATCACCTTAGACTATTTAGTCTTACGCCCTTGAAGCCGAAGCCTTCATGCCAGATGCTACCTTCCTCTGCCGTTTTTCTTTGTTTTTGCCTGCAGTTCATCGTGAACTCTGACTCCTTAATCACAGTTAAATGCTGTCAGAGCCAGCAAGTGAGAGACTACTGGGTAAAGTTTGAGAAACTCTGTGTAGGAGAGAGACAGCGAGATAATGGGCTTTGCTCTCAATGTGCTGAGGCCTCTAAGTGCAAGCTAAAGAAGGTTTAAGTCTTCAAATGGTATCATTTGTTGAGCTCCTAAGCGCCAGAAAACTCTGCAAATTAAGCACTTGGATATATTTTGGTTTATTTTTGTTTTCCTCCATCTCCCATGATATTTTTTATTGGTGCAGATTTTGAGTTAAATGTATATAAAATTCACTTTGTGTTAAAATGGTCGAGTTTGAAGATGAAACCACTGATGCCTCTGTTATATAAGCAGGGCCTGTTTTTGGGAGCACTATTGAGCTGGGGGAGGTCTGATCAGTGTCTATAGAGTGGTAAACCAAGTTGCAGTTGAACTGCACATCCATTACCCCAGCTGCCCACTTGCACGTCAAATTTAATGTGCCAGAGTCATTTGCGTGGCAGCAGCTCAACCTTCAGGGAATTCATTCATGCCAGACTGGAGGCTAGGAGCCGATTAGATCAAATCAATGAGGGCCCTGTAATGTGGCCTCTAGTCTGTGGACCGCAGAAGTAATACTGCTCTGCCCAGTGTTTCAAGACCCCCTTCAGGGCAGGCCTGTCTTTACCAGGGAAAGGCTGATCATCACCCTGCTGTGAACCTAGAATAACAGGCTTCAGTGCCGACCATGAACCAGGGTTCATTATACTGCCGCTCCGGCAGATCACAGCTTTGGCAAAGCGAGCATAGAGGGAGGGGGGCATAGTGTCTTTACATTTACAGCGAAGTTTACAATGATGTGTGAATCAATAGTAGAATATTCACCACATCGACTGCTGTGCTGGCCTGAATCTCACACTGGGCTATTTTGTGCAATACAGCAGCTGCGGTGAGACATAAGGCCGTGGCAATCACTTACAAGGGTACTAGATCCTCACTGGTGAGAGTGATGACCACATACAACGCCAGCTCTGTGTCAGGTGTTCTTCACATTCAAGACGATTATTCATTTAACCTTCATTTAACATAACTCATTTCCTTGAGTGGCAAAATTGGCAAGACTAATTTTCCTATTGATTGTTGAGGGGTGTCTGTTAGTTTCTGCAGATGGTGAAAACTGTGAAAACGTTTGCATTATTTCCAACAAATGAAACCTTATTACCATTTGTATTCAGAGTTAAAAAGCTTGATAGACTGCAAGATTTTTTTTCTCACTGTCCATTCTGACATATTGACATATTTGACACATTTCAAAAATCACTTGTTTCTTGCTTTTTCATCTTAATAAACTGTGTCAGATCACATATATACAGTCTGGTGCATGATGCATCTTCAGGGGTTTCTTTTCACCTGTTTGGTTATTTTGATTATTTTATTTTACATGTTGTTTGAGTCATTTTTACTAAGCTCCAAAGTACCTGCTCGGCATTACCACTTAATCAGATGACTCAATGGTGAAGGTTTTATAAGGCTTCATATTTTGATTTTACCATAATACTGTGAGTGAAATGATGATTAGTAGATTAATAATTGAGAATGATTGATCTGGTCAAAGAACATGACTCAGCAATTCTAAAGCAAATACACCACAAAGAAATCAGCATTTCAAATGTAATTAAAAACTCTTTCATGGCTCTTGAAAACGGTGATGGCCTTCTACTTTACTACTTATATTTTCTGTTTTATGATTAGATTAAGTTTGTTGCAGCCTAGTATACTCCTTGATGCTACTAGGTCCTACACAGTGAATCTTTGACTGATGACAAAAATAGTAGTATTCTCATCATACCCCACTTGGTTATTTTCTGCAAAATAACCAACTTTGCAAATCTATTTTGCAAATAGGCTTTTCTGCAAATGCACTTTAAGCTTATTGGACCTATTAACAACGAACCGATGCAAATATAGAAAAGCATGCTGCAGAACATAAAGGAGCGTAAAAATGGAACTTTAGGTGAAAGAAAGTTCACGCCCGCATTCCCCTGTGTCAACCGCAGTGGAAAGTACATTAACTAAAGTTCTAATACGGTGAAGTTTTTTCAAGCTTGTTCAAGCTCAATTGTTCAACCCCCCCAAAAAACCCTCCAGAACTCTCAGCAATCTCAGGTCAATCTCAGCTAATTCACCTGCTCTAAGTGCCAATAAACATCAGCTTGAACAACATCTTTTAAGTTAGCACGATGATTTCCTTTTTTCTAATCTGTCATTGATGCCTGCGTAGTTGAAATTAATTTAAAAAAAATAAAATAAAATAAACTGCTTTTTTTTTGGATTGTTTGTATAGACTTGTCCAGTGCATAAAGACTGGTGCATATTTAGTGACTTAAAAATGTTTTTTTTTTTCACGAGTTAACTTGATTAATCCACCTGTTGGTATAGCAACTGTGATGTTTATCAGCTCGCTGTGCAGTATATTTTTCATCCAGGAGTTTTCTTTACTCACCTGGTTACAGTATGATGAATGTTTTGGAACACTTGTAGTGACAGGAGATATGAATTTTGAATTTCTGCTGTGTTGCTGGCTACATTGGCCCTACAAGAGCTTTTCAATGAAAAAGATGGCTCAGTTCTCGAACACAGTGACTCCTTTTAGTGAGTAGCACATCTCTCGTCACATCGTCTCTGTGTGAAGTTTTGTATTTTCTTTCTATGTTTGTGGCTCCGTGGATGTGCGTGATTGATAGTCTGTACCTCTGTGGAGATTTCCTCTGCTTTTTGCTCAAGGCGTTCTCAAATACACTCCTGCATCCTATAACCCAGTGCAGGAGTGAAGACAGTGAATAAATATAAAGGATAAAGCTGGTGACATGGGATACTTTTTATTACTGTGAAAAACATAGAGTTGAAACAGACAGGCTCTATAGCTTTTGATAGAAAGAGGATTTAAGTGTATTTGTGAGTTTTTAGGTACATCAGTGTTGTACTGCCTGTAAGAGTGACTCAAAATAACATACAGTGCTGATGTTCTTGATAATGAAGAAACATGTTGCCGGGTGCAACAGTGTGGCTCGCTGATGTGTTTTTAACTGTTTTTGGATGACAGTTGAGCTCTGTAGCACTGAGGAATAAGATATCAGGCTGCACACACATTTTGTTTGTTTTCTTTTTTTTTTTTTTGTGGGATTTGTTGACAGCGAAAAGAATTTGAATATCATGAGACTTTAAAAATGTGATATTTTATTGAAGTGATAGAAAATTGATTATAAAGGCATGAAAGAGTGAAAATAAATGTCGAATATTACCATGCATACAAAATGCTGTAGGAAAGTTTTCTCAGCTATAGCTATTGCTGGGGTAATTTACAGGAAGTCATTTTTCAAGATGAACAACTACAATATGTTTATGCAGAATTTCAATAACTGCTGTCATTTCTGTGACTTATAATTTCACATGTTTTCAAGGCGTATACTCTCTTTAGTGCTTCTCTGTTTGATGCCTCTTCTCCCTGTGCCTGCAGGCTGCGAGAGTGACTACTGGGGACCTCACTGCAGTAATCGGTGTCAATGCCAAAATGGGGCAAAGTGTAACCCCATCACAGGTGCCTGTGTGTGCACCGATGGGTACCAGGGATGGCGTTGTGAGGAGACCTGTGAGCAAGGTTACTATGGCAAGGGATGCCAATTACCCTGCCAGTGTCTCAATGGTGCCACCTGCAACCACGAGACAGGAGAGTGCATCTGTGCACCGGGGTACTCAGGGGTTTTGTGAGTGCCAGCATCACGTTTATTCCGTTGCAATTTCAATCATCTTTGAAACAATATATGTCGTATATGTCTGAGGTGTTTCACTCTTGACTTGTGTGTGGAAACAGTTGTGAAGAGCGCTGCCCCTCCGGTAGTCACGGGCCTCACTGTGAGGAACGTTGCCCCTGTCAGAATGGAGGGATGTGCCACCACATCACTGGAGATTGTTCCTGCCCTGCCGGGTGGATGGTAGGTCAAACAAGTAACAGGGAGGCCATGGGCTGAGTGAAGGAAAAGGCTGCAAATTGTTGATGTTCTAGAAAAGAAAAGGTTTATCTCTATTATGCGCAGACAAACACGTCGAGAGCCTCGATCAATATGTGGTGTTCAATTATAAATGAGAACATGGGAGTCTTTTCCCTGCAGGAAAATTATGGAGCTCTTATAGGGAGAATGTGTTTGCTTTCTCAACCCTCTTGTTAACAAAGTTACGTCAAGTGAACATGGCCACCCATAGTCAATAATATCATCTGTTACTTTAGGAACCTTCCGTAGTTCTTGTGTTTCAATATAACCGTCCAGGTTGGTTTCCAGCTGGGGACTACTGTTGTATCTCATCTTCATGGCACTCTGCCCACATCTTTACTGCCAAACAAGTATTTTAAGGACGTAAAGCAAATACAAATACTGAATCTGACAAATGAATATGAAATTACTTTGAACCCACCAAACCCACCTAAATAACAATGCAACTTGTGGGACCCAGAATCATTCAGGAATTGTTCAAGAAACATGACAAATAGCCTGCGGCTTTGACGTCTAAACTCCCCAGATACCAATCCAATCGAACAGTCATGGAACCTGGCTCAACAACCATCGACAAAACAGAGGCCCCAGTCCCTAACCAAAATACCCAAAAGTTCCACTGCCGATATCCCAGTTCCAGTCCATGTCCTGACAGGTCAGAGCTGTTTTGGCAGCATGAAAGGGACCAATACAAATCAGGCAGGTGGTTTAAATGCGGATGATCAATGTGCGTCATAGGTTTTGCCCAAGCTGACTTTAAATGCAACACCGCCTATAATGAGTAATGGGTTAAACAGTGTGATTTAAAAGTTCTAGTGCTGGTTTTTGTGTTTTTTGCCATAACCTGAAGATCAGTAATTAGAAGCATTTTTTACTTCCCCTCTGAAAGTAAGTCTGGGTTATTCATTGAATATAATGCAGTTAGATGTTCTAAATAGCTATAAGTAGGAGGAGGTGTGGCACATGTCGCAAACAGATAAAACATAAATGGTAGGTCCAAATCATCCAAATATAAATAAACAACCCACAATTGTGAGAGTTTTGTTTTGTGTGTTTCAGTCCTGATGGCCTGGTGTGGAGTAAATGTGATTTAATTTTCTCTTATGATTCATTGCTGGCTGTTTTTCACAGGGTTCAGTTTGTGCGCAGCCTTGCCCACTTGGCAAGTACGGCATCAACTGCAGCAAGGACTGTGCCTGTCGCAACGGTGGACTGTGCGACCACGTCGCAGGGCAATGCCATTGTGCAGCAGGCTTCAGCGGACGCAGGTGCACAGCAGACAGGCTGCACAGTTATGCAATGCAAAGGCCTCTTTGTGTGGTTTTCTCAGCAAAATTTGTACTCCTGCTACTTTGAAAACAGGTCAGACAATGGCAAGATTTGTGGACAACAGTATTGAATGCAAAGGAGTGGCTTCATACTGACAGTTAAAAAAAAAAAAAAATCTTAATCACTAACCTTTTCTCTTTGTTGACATCCAACTGAGGCACAAACTGGCTGTTCTTTCAGGAAGAGAAAAGAAATGTTAGAATAATTTATAACTCAAGAGAAATAAGTATTTATAAATACTGATTATGACATTTTAGGTGGATTGGAAGCTTTTAATAGAAGTTTTTTTCCTATTTAATTAATCATTGCTTCATGCTGGCCAGCAAAGTTTCATGTCGGCAAGCCTTGATCCTCCTCCACTCCCAGCCTTTCCATTGATCTCACCATGGGCTACATGCTATTTGGATTCTGCTCATTAATTATAAGTAATGGACTTACATTAAGGCCCCATTGAAATCTTTTCAGTTCCCTGTGCCATGCCTAGCAGAGAAGCCCAGAGCAGTTTATTAGTTCAGCTAAAGCAATTGTCGCTCAGATGGAAACACTTCCTTGACAAGAACTTTCCTTTACTTTATCATTTTGCAAAATTGCCCTCATTCGTTCTGTCAGTGGCAGGTGAATTAACCTGTCAGGAATAATATGAGCCCCCGCCCTGCTGTCTTGTATAATAATTCCATCTTCCCTTGATAAAACTAAAGCTGGGGTAATTTAAAATTGAAACATCATTTGTCAATTTTATGGAGTAATTGAGGTATTTGTAAAGACTTTGTTAGACTCTTGAGATTGAATGTCTACCAGGATTTTATAGTTAAAACAGTATATTTAAGTGAAAAAAAAAAAATCAATTTTTCTTTGCTACATGGGGAGAAACCCCAGAGCAATTCTAATTTCAGGGGTTGATGTGGACTACTAACAAGTTTTGGTCAAACCCTGCAGACATACAGAAGACGTGGCTGCTGACAGCAGGGGCCTCCCCTGTCATTTGCTCTCATGTACTTAAACTTAATATA
>KV751345.1:4275335-4289178 GCA_001698575.1 Mola mola
CTCTGGTGCGTGGAGCTCAGCAGGGTCCTGTGGCTTATGTCCTCTCTGGTCAGGCCTCCCAGCATGAGCCCATACAGACATTGTAAGGCTTGATGAGAGTAAATGTAAGCACCTGCATGCACCTGCCCTTTTTTTTTTACCCTTTTCCTCAGCCTGTGTCCAACACTCTGCAGCTTTAAAGATTCTATTGTTCCTCTTCCAACTTTCTCCTTCCTTTTTTTACCCAAATTACCACAGAGCCAACGGTGAGTGTCCTCCAGGGCCCCAACGGAATGGCCACCGGCTTCTCCCAAAACCCCTATGACATTCCCCGTGGCCCTCAAATCCCCAGCCACTATGACATACTACCCATGCGTCACAGCCCCACGCACACACCCCCGCCACCCCCAGAAAGTCCCAGCTCCCTGCTCTAGAGGGGAGGCCTGCAACCCTGAGAGCCTTCAGACACCTTTCATCCAACAGCCCTCCCCCCGTCACTGTGTGTGTTCAATTAGATACTGAGATTTTGAGATGGAAGGACAGTTCACATGGACTCTCACTGACAGGCCCTCAAGGACAGAGGGTACGACAATGTCCCATACACCAGCGACTAGTCATCCGTTTTGTTTTCTTACAAGCCTTTTTATGGACCCCTGAAGTGAAACATAGTGGCTCCAGCAGTAATAAGGACAGTTTACATGGCTTGGGGTGGATAGATTATTTACAGGAAAAGAGCTGTACTCACGCTACTTTTTAGCCCAGGATATAGGTTTGCTATTCAGGGCCAGCCAAGTGTTTATTATGTCCCCTATACAGAAGTGGGTTTCGCCACAGGGAGGAACATACTGGAAAGGGGATCGATTCAAAGCTGGTGATGATTTACCACATACAGATATCAGAGTTTTATGAATTCACCATCAAGTCACTGTGTGCTGCAGCTGCAGATGACAGCTGGCATGAAGTGAATATGAGGTGAACAAGAATCTAATAGTAGAGGGCTGAGAGTGAACAATGTCTGATAAAGCATGGATAAATATTCAAATATTGTAATGGTCCTTTATGCACTGTTATCCAGTCATGATCACACAGTTAACACTAACGCGATCCCTGTCTGCTGCAACTCAAGTTGCGATGTAAATGAGGCCCTGTGTATGTTTTTGGAGATGCTTTCACCAGTCTCCATGCATTATTGCATCACTGACAGATTAACAGCTCTTGAGTCTGGATTTCCCCCCCGATGAAGTAATCAGATTGTGTTTTGTTTATATGTGGAAGCATTTTTTTTTTTCTTGCAAATGTCTTATTTTACATTTTACATTTTGAAATATTGGGTGTTTAAGGGATTGCTTTGAACTTTTATGTTTTGTATTTATAAAGGTTATCGCTTTATTTAATGATTTATATTCTAGTGATGGTGAATTTTTATCTATGTGACACTAGAATTAAAAAAAAAGAAAAAGATGAGCATGATCGGATAGTGGATAACCCAACAATGTACAGTAGATAACACAATTTATCTTCTTGTCAGATGATCGATGTCATTTTGTGAACTGTTTTTTGAAAAATGTTCTTTTTCTTGTCTTCTTGACTGTAAAATAAAAATAAGGTTTTATCAGACCAATCAAATGAAGACCCACAAATACCCTGTGCAGTATCTACAAATGAACTATATGTAAAAAGTAAAATTCTGGCATATTTTATGTTTGTATCAGGTTAATAACTTAATTTATATACTGAACTGAATTTATTCTCACTATGTCGATTTCACCCTCTGTAGGAGCAATAACATGTTGACAATCGATGCTCACACAATGTTCCAATAGTGCTGGACTTTATGCCATTTTCGACCAGTGTGGTGACAGTGAATCATATTTATGTGACCATTTTTTCCTTTGAGGAAAGTTTTTCCAATTACTGTCATATCAATGCTGCTTGTCGTTTTAGTACTTAACCTTCAAATTAAAAAGCCTATTCTGCCCACAGGAACCTGTTTCGGTCAGGTTAATACCCTGGATAGACAGAGGATAAATGTACTTCTCGTGTCAGGGCTGGACACAGTTGGACTAAATCTTCACAGATTTGTTTGTCTTTAATACACAACAGTGCCCCTTCAGCGATTGAGTGGTCGTGTCTGGGTTGCACCATCAGCGACAGGGAACACTAAAAGCGTAGGGAAAACATGGACCGTACGAACATGTGTTTTTTGCAGTATCTTTAAAGTTCTTGAGTCAAAAATACACAGGCTTTTCACTGTAGTTATCTGTACTACAATAACATTGTGGGCATAGTCAGTAGCGAGTATGTTTTTACTTAACTCATGCTGTTGCATTGTGCTTTAAAGCCTTGTCCAGCCCAGCTGGTGACCTAATTTTACACTGATATAATAATAATAAAAACCAAAAGTAGTTTTAAAGAAATTTTAGAGTCTAAAAGGCTGGAAAATAGGGCTCGAAAAGTATTTGAAGAGTTGACACTGTGTGTGTTCATGTCTGAGTTCAACACTATCTCTTGCATAATTTAAAGAGTAACATAACATCAAGCCATCCAGCTGTGTCCCACTGTACTTACAATGGGCAGCGACAGCACAAGTTTATTTGTTGCACCTGTAACCACTCCCTACAGCTTTGTCATGGCTTCCTGGAGTACACCTGTATGTCACTGCAGCAAGGTGAGAAGTCCTACCTGTCAGTCAGTAGAATTTAAGAAGCTGTTAGATTAATTTCCCTAAAATATACAACTTACTGTATGCAGTTAAAATAACCTGAGCTAAACCAAACTATGTCTGTTGCATACACTGAAAGTGAAATTTTTGTGTTTTGTGAAATGGGATGGCTATAATTGTGGGAACGGTAAAGGAGTTCTGGTCGTTCCTCTGCCACGTGAAGCAGGTTTCGTCAGATGACGTACATGTTACCCTCCAGACAGCCAACAAGGCCTGAGTGATGTCTCACTTAACAGAAATGCAGCTTTTATGACAAGAAGCTAATGGACCAAAAATGCAGCTGAGAACCTCAGAGAGTTAGACAAAGACGGGGTAACTCTGCAGCGAGGCGAGCACTCGAGAGAGATTTCAGTTTGCAGCTCGTTGAATGTCATTTGGGAACAAATAATTTATGGGACTTCTCAAGAGCTCACCAGGTTACAGTAAAAGACAACATGCAATGTTTTTATTTGGTTTTATTTTGGACAGCGGAGAGCCAGATTGAGAGCGGGGAAGACACTGGTGAGACTGTGTGAAAATCATATTCCTTCAAGCATGACATCCTACTTAATGAAGTGAAATCACTACTTGTACTTCAATGCAGGTCTGATTAATTCTGCACTTCTGCCTCTCGGCTGTATCACTTAACAAGGGTTACCAGATTCCTCCGCAGATATCTTTCTCAGAAGAAGTTGGATTTAAATTTTAATACTGACAATAGAAAGAAAACACATTCTCCTCTATTCCTACTCAAATTTTGAATGAATTATCAAATATCTAAATAGGTAAGTAAATAGAGGGAGTTTTTCATGTTCTAACTCGGGTATTAGACAAATTCTATGAAGCAGTTTTCTGTTGTATAAAGTAAACTATTCTTACATAATCATTGAATATAGATTATACATATAACTACTCATGACATATTAAAACCTGTAAATAATAATGGCAAATTTGTTTTTTATTGAAATAGCACATTTCACTGTCAACTTAATCATGTGATGTTTTTTGTATTAAAATCTACAAAGCAACACATTTCACATACAGTAGAATATAATAGATATAAGATATAATAAGAAAAATAAACCACAGCATGGAGATAGTGAAAAAAAAAAGATGATCCTGCTCAAAAGACCCCACATTAACCACAAGCTAAATATCACTTATACCATGCAGGGTCACAGAGGGCTGGATCCTATGTAACACTGGACAAGAGGCAGGATTGCCTGTTAATCTGTGCTGACCTATGGAGAAAAACGTGCAAACTCACATTCAGAGTAACAAATGAATATGATTTTTTTTTTTTGGAGGATGTAACCAGAGGGAACCCACACTGACACAAGCCCAAACAGGAATTAGACCCAGGACGTTCAGGCTGAGAGACAACATTGCTCACAACACAACACCACTGTGCTCTTAATAATGTCTTTGTCACTGAGGCAGGTATAGATTATACATAAACTTTGATAGGGGTGACTTGATATGTATTAAACATACTTATGAGCTTTAAAAAACGACACGAACTGAGCGACACCGTTTGCAGGGGCATCAGTCATTATACAGACATAGCAATTTCTAACCAAATAACAGATAATTGACGAATGTAAATTTAATTGTCTTAATCTCCTGTTTTGCTCAAGCTGCAAGCTCCACCTGGCTCTCTTGTACTCCTCCTAATCCTCTCTGTCGCCCTCTCTATCTCATCTCCTCCTCCTCTTCTCACTCAGGCTCCTCTCTGAAGATGTGGGCTGCCTCTCCCTCTTCTGGTTGTTGTGGCCTAATGCAGATGTGTACAGTCTGTGTATATTCCGGCTCCATGCTGATTTTCCTCCAAGATACACATTTTTCTCATTGATTTTAATGTTTATTTAACGTTACGTTTGTTTGAAATTTTGTCACTGTGGTTTGTATTCTTGGTGTTTCAGCTGAAGGCAACTGGACTTCTTATAGTTCCTTGAAGACCTTTCGCCTCTCTCTCATCCAAGAGGCTTCTTCAGTTCTGTGGTTTGTACATTCTGTCTTGACGTTGTGTTCCGTACACACAGCATGAATCCTCTGTGGCTTTGTGGTCAAAGATGACCCCCAAGTTTACGTTTAACTGCAGAGAAAACCTCCCTCAGTGACCTTTTATCAACTGGACATTTAATAAGTTTTATTAAAATGACTCAAACATTAGAAAAAGTGAAAGGTTGCTTTTGTTTATATTTCTATAGCTATTTCCAAATCTGTACACAACTAGGGCACAATAATTGTTTCTGGGCCATTTTTGACCTGGCAGTTATAAAAGCATTTACATATTAAAAAAGATAGGAGCCTATCTCAGCATCTTCGGGCGAAGGCGGGGACACCCTGGACAAGTTCCCAGTTCATCGCAGGGCTGATATATAGAGACAAACAACCATCCACACTCACATTCACACCTACGGGCAATTTAGAGTGACCAATTAACCTACTAACCCCCAGCACTGTAAAGAGGGAAAACCCAGATAGTCAAGAAATTTGTGATTAATGACAGTCTGTTTCTTCATTCAAAAAAGGGGTGTAAACAATAGGACATCACAAGGGATAAAACAATTTCTTTGGGTAGTTTGTCTTAGCTTGCATGAAGGGTCTAAGTACAGAGTATTGAACAATTAAAGCCCATTGAATCATTCTGGAATGTGATTCTGAGCAGTATAGACAAAATTGACCTGACTTGATAGGATGTTGCACAGTGATCAGCATTAGCACATAAAACGTAGAAGTTAATTTGTTTGGTTTTAGCATTTTCTAAAAGAGGCAAAAAACTGGCTTTCATGTAAAAATATATTTCAATGGGCTCATGTAAATGAGACAATTTGGAAAATAAATTCATTCAAAGTCTGGCTGTATTCTATAGGCTGATTATTAAAATGTTGTAAAATCTTGCAGAGGCAAAGAAGAACTGCAGGGGCTTTGCCTTCCTAATGCAGGCCTCAGGCTTAATCCTGTCTTGTGCAGTCAACCTGTCAGATATATCTTTCATCCAAAGCTGTTTTTCCACACAAGCTGCCATCAGGAAGAGGATGTATGCCTCTAAATGTTTCGAACAGAGTTGAACCTTCAGTTCATTCTCATGAGGCTGCACCTGGATGCTGAGCGAGCTGCCAGTTTCACTTCAGTCTGACATCGACATCCCGGGTGGAAGAATGAAATAAACAGCAAGCATTTTAAAATCACCAGCACGTGACTACCACTGTTGATATTTGTATTGTCCCAAAGCTTGGTTGAGAATATAATCTGTGTCCAGTGTAACAGTGCTTTTATCTAAAAATGAACCATTTGACTGCATTCTGCTGTGGGTCCATAGCAGAGCTCAGCTGCAGATCTTTATTGCAGTCACGTCTTGGTACAGGAACTGTGAGTATCCGTCAGACCCGAGCTGGTTCTTTACTGAGCCATTCTTACTGCATAATCAGTGTTCATGGGCTGGCTGATCTTTCCCACTTTTTCATTATTCATAACTGCTCGCAAACACAGATCAAAATGTATCTTGATAGTCTCAACTAAACACAAATAAGCCTTTTAACAAAGTCTAAACACATCTGCTCAGTGAGATCAGTACACTGAGAAAGAATAAATAATTGTTTCCAACTTAGGTGGCCAGATACTTAAAGTAAATACAGGCAAGTTCACAGAGGTGTTGTCATCATCTTTTAAAGGCAGGAAACACACTTTTGATAGTAGCTGACAGCTTGTAACAAATACTGTCATACTATTTTTCCATAGGCAGCAACTGTATACCGGTCAATGGAAAAATAGATAAACTCATGTCGAAAAAAGGTTAATTATCATTAGACTGCTTATTTGTTAAGGAGAATTAAGGAAAATACATCATCTGAGTTTGAGTTCATTCTTTTAAATGATTATCCAACACAAAGTCAACATTTATTCATGCTGATAAACTATTATTATCAGGCCAAGCTTGTTTTGTACAGGCTGTAGCCCTTAATCACAGGGTCCCTGTGATCAAACTTGTAAATAAAATGCCATTTATTAATCCTTAGTCTTTCCATGGGAGCATTAAATCCACCCATGAAGAGTTATTGGAAATTAGCTAACTGGAAAAGCGAAACGGGAAATAGGCTTTGTCGAGATAAACATGCTGCTCCTTCTCCTGGCCGCCAGGGAGGCTACAGAGTGAATATCAGAGTTGTGGTCTGACGGTAGAAATGACATGACATATGATTAGGATTTTTTTAAGTTTTTCAAAATTACTACCTAATTATTATATTCACAAATCAAAATAATGACTGAAAGCATGAATAGCTGAAGTGTTTTTCTCTTTAATCTTTCCCCCTTGGTGTTTCTCTCCCACGGGTACCAACAGCATTACTGGATTCCACTTGTATCATGTAGACGTTTCGGCAATTAGTTCCTTCTGTTATCCGTTAATGTACACTGATAAATGTTTTCGTATCCATACTGAGTGTTAGTCCTAATAATTCTGAAAGCATTTAATTCAGCTTTGACAACAGGCTCAGAAAATCAGAACACCTGTCCTTATTATAACATAATTAAATCGAGATTTAATAGTTGGAATATTGAATGAATGGAACAAAGCTCATTTTACTTTTATTTATTCATTCATAGAAAGTTGCCCCAGTGTTGATCTCATTTCAAAGCTCAAAAAAATGCAACACAACTGGTTATCCTTCTTCCATCATGGTCCCTGGTGAATATCCTTCATAAAAACAGAGGATGCTGCTCCTGTAAAAACTCCTCTGTCCCTGTCCATCACATTAGTGAGGATGACTTCAATTTCAGCAGTGCACTGAAACAGTAACAGTAACAGTGGCGGCCAACCAACATGGGGCTCCAACATAACATTAAATGTTTGTCCAAATAAAATTGAGTCTAAAGCCCAAATGTCTTTTATTTGCGTATATATGTCTGTCTTGGTTATGAGATTCTAAGGAAAGTGTCACATTTTTCTTTGGTTTTCTGAAAAACCACACACCTCATTTCTTTGTGCAGTAACCTATTTTCAGTCTATCTGAAGGCAATATGAAGCTTTAGCAGTCTGAGTTGGAAAATCAAGTTGAGGATCTTCTTAAATCTCTTTATTACAAAATTCGCTCTTTGTGCCCAGCTTCATCCCTGCAGTGTAGCTCTGGGAAGAAAAACTGTCTGAGGAAAGACAAAGGGGGAGAAAGAATAGGCCAACATCTGAATACAGTTCGTGCACAGAATGAGAGCTGTGGATTTTTGTCACACTAGAAGAGCCTGGAACATTACTGAAAATTAGGGAATCTACTTATGGAAGACCTGAATATTGTTTAAAGACAGAGTTGAAACTTGTCCTATGTCATTTTCAACACCAGAAAGTCACCCTCAAAACGATGTTGAGTATGTTATGTTTTTAGCTGCAAATAATTCAAGTTAGGTCACGTGTAAATTTGTTTCAAAGATTTTCATGCTGTGTTCATCTGCTAAATGATCAGAATGTATCATTGAATAAATCTACATGAATTTGTCAGCATTTCAGAAACATTGGAAAACTCTGGAAAACAGGGACCTTTTAGCTATTGACTGATAATGTCTGGGAGACAGGAAGTAGAGAAAGGTAGGACAAACAGTCTCTACAAACATTCATTTTCTACAGTATCTTTACAGTTTTTGAGTTTAAAAAAAACACAGGCGTTTCACTGTAGGTATCTTTTCCATGTACCAGACACATGTAACAACATTTTGAGCGTAGTTATCAACAAATAAAGAAAAGGAATTCATGTTTTGACCTGCCCTGTGCCGCTGCATTTTATAGCCTTGTCAATCTAAACTGTACTAGTGACAGAACTCCATGCTGGAGTAATATCCCCCCCAAAAAACGTTGTATTATATGGAATTTTAAAACCTAAAAGAGTGGAAAATAGAGCTGAGGTTGCAAAATACTGGTGTTCTCCTGTAAGTTTGCTTTTGATTTGGAGATCTCTGCTGAATCACTACTTTCAGTTCAGTCAAAACTAAGCCTTTTTCTCCTTGCCAACAATTTGGCAGTCCAGGGTGTTGCACAGACAAGAAATTGAAGTCCATCAATGACTCTAGTCAAGACCTCAAATTGTTCACAAATACTAAATATGACATGCTGCAGGTTGGACCACAAAGATAACTTGAAAATGATGGACAAGGCATCCAGAATACTACTGTATACATATCATGTAATCTCTCATTTTCTGACCTTTTACATCCCTGTGATGAAATAACACACGAATGTCTGAGACGTTTAACGACCAAGAAACTTCATCATCATTTCCCCTGACAGTGTAATGTGGTTATCATCTACATCAGCATTACAGCCTCAGAGAAGACACAGCAAAAAGGAGAACATGTAAGATGTCTGTGATCTTCCGGTATTCAAATATGGTCATTGGCAGTTTCAACAAAGTGTGTGTCATAATAACCACGTAAGGGCAGTAAAGGGCAACCCAATAGACCTTCCCTCTCTTAACACTTTTACTCCCCCTACTCAGTCTTTTGAGTTCCATTCCTATTTTAACAGTCAACATAAAAAATGTATAAGCTGACTGTACTCCTTGATGCTTTGGACTATATCAGCTTGGGTTCAATTTCACTACAGCTGGCTGATGAAGAAAAACACATGCATTATTGTGCTGCTCTAACTGCTCTATCACACAGATGGAAACTATTCAGCCACATTGATATTTCTATTTTTATTAAACATGCGAAAGATAATGATTAGATAATTCAGGGTAAGCAATTTTGTGATATTTTGAAATACATTTATACATTAAAAATAAAACTGAGCAGCGATTGTTTTGCTGCATTATCTGTCTTTCTGTCACTGACAACACTGATTATGTCCTCTACCTTTTTGTGACAATGTCTGGGAGGCTAGTAGAACTTCCCCTTGGTTGAAGTCCTGAGATTCGATATAGTGGAAGCTTCCTGCTTCTCAGTCAGGACTGAGAATAATGTTAGGATGAATTATTATTGCAGAAACATGACCTCTGTTCCTGCAAGCAGTTGCGCAGCTCGGTGCAACTTGCAGGCAACATGTGGATCCAAACGACACGCACACACGCACGCACGCACGCACGCACACGTCAGTCACGGCTGCCAGCAGTGTCACCGGTGACGTCAGCGCGGGGGGGGCGGGCGCTGTTGTAATCGGTCATGTGAACCGCGCAGGTCTGGATAAAGCTGCTCCGCTCCGGTCGGTCTGCTCGGATTCTCACAACCCGCTGTGAATTATTATTAACAAATTAGACTGAGGAGAGAAAAAAAACAAGAGCCAGGCGAAGCAAAACACTGAGAAACAGTATTTCCGATCAACAGAAATCTGGATTTTTTTTTTTTTTCTCCCGTCATATTTGCCTGATCATCTCATCGTCGTGATCCTGAGATGTGAGTAATCTATTTGCCAATACAAACAAACACCCAGCCTCTTTCAGGAGGATGAGGCGTTGCTCATATTTATCCTTTTGGTATTTTAAGACTGTAGTGTTATTTGTGATGGTGTGTTTTGGCGTTACAAGCAAAATCCTTTAAATTGTTTGGTTTTTTTTAATGTTGGATGCTTAATTATAATGAAATAATTACAATTATCCGACACGTTCTCCTTCCTGTATGGCAAGAATGATAATGATAATTGAGTGCTTATTATAGTGAGCATCTTGTGTGTGGTTGAACGAGGTCATGTGGAGGCTTGTTTCTCCACATCAAGTGCAGATGCTCTTTAAGATGGCTTCTTCTGGTGTGGCCATATGAGAAAACCCCTCTGAATCATTATGGTTGCTGTGGCCGGTGGTGTTTTTTATTCACAGCCATGGAGCCGAATATTGCCAATGCTACACAACACAGGCGTCACAAGCTTATTATGCATTGTGTTTTTCTATTTGCAGTGTCTTATTCCTCATCTTTCTGCTCTATTTATCTTGGGCGCGTGTGGTTCCCTCATCACATAGCCAGTGTCCACCTGTCAAACATAAAGAATGCAATTGGTAGGTGAGGGTGAGGCCAGTCTTGGCTTTAAGAGGGAACAGATGCTGAGAGAAATGTTGTGGTGGTTCCCTCCCCAGATCGGACTGCCCATCCTCCATGCCCCTCCTGCAGTTATTACAGCCCTCTAATCCCTGCCCAGCCCGTGCCTCTGTCTCCTGGGCCTTAACAGCACTGAGATGCTCCGAGCAAAAGTCAAAAAGACTTTCTTTAGCTCACGTCTTAAAGTCGCATATGGTGTAAAGAGAGGGTCAGTGTGAAAAAGTGCAAGAGATGAAATGTTAGACGCTGTCACTGTGAACAAAAAATGGGTCCGTTATATACCTAAAATATTGCCACGCATCACATTTTGAAGTATTATTGCCAGTGCATCAGCTCTCTTTTCATTCACAGATTTAATCAAGAATTCAAAGAGTTTTCAGTTAGCAAACTTTTGGTCTGTTGTTATGGCATAAAATTACTTACATTCAATCATTGCTGCAGGCATAAAGGACATGTTGCACTGTTTAAATGAGGCGTTTGGAGCAGCTGATGCAGAACACGATATGCTGTTCTTTCGGACATTGTGGAAAAATTAAAATGTTGAGAACAATATGGCTGCAGGGGGTTAAGCAATTACTGACAATTTGCCATGCCTGCAAAAAAACGATGGTTGGAGGTGACTCATAAAAGCAGTAGTGGATGTAAAGGGGGAAGTTGATTTGTTAGCTGGCGTGGAGAGGAAATCCGCTCTGTCCTTATTGGTGCTGCTTTTGACGAAAACTGTGGTGAATGAAAGAGATTGCAGTTTCTGGGGAGGCAACGAGTCACTCACTTCCAGTCCTGAGCTAACCTGGGATTGCATAAGTGATACAGCAAGAGGCTGCTCAAAAAGGCTGTGGAAAATGAAATATGAAATTGTCTGAGTTGGGTTTAATTATAGCCTCTCGGTCACTAAAGCGGGTCTCAAAAGGATTTTAAAAGGAGTTCTCGTAGATAGATGGACCGGAAAATCGAAGGGAATAATGCGCACAAACAGAAAAACGACAGCAGAGTTGTGGCTCTAATTTATTGCTGTCTGCAAGGTGACGCCATGATGAACAAGCGACACAAATAAGAATGTAAAACTTCCAAAACACTGCAGGGAAGAAAAACAGGAGAGCAGGGATAAGACAGGCAAAGTTTATGGCCGACAGGTGTGATGAGTGTGTAAATGCTTCCAGGTCAACACAAGCAGAAAGGCCCACAACCTGCTGAAAATACTATTACAGCTGTTCATTTTCATGTTGAGGGCATATCTCTGTGTTCGAAGTATATGTACAGTCTTTAGTTTTAATGTTTGTTGCTATGGTGAGGATTAGATGTAATTTTAGGCTTCTGCTTCCTGTTGAGGGGGAGGAAAGGGCATAGTAGTTTTGGAGTTGGTATGAACTGGGGATTACGTTTGTATTTAATCCTGAATTTTCTGAGTATTATGCAACACATCTGCCAATAGAGGAGGTGGTTTCTTAACTACGTTTGGCTGTTAAATCGATAGATAAAATGTACTGTAAACACAGATTGCTATAGAAATTTGATCCTTTTTGGTTTTAATACTTTATCATAATCACTGTGATTGTTTCTCTTCATAATGTGCAGCTTTTACATTGACAATGGAAAGGTTCTCATTTGAATAGTTGCTTAATCGACCAGTGTGTAGAATTTAGGAATATCCGTCTGCAAACACATTATATAATCTTGGTAACCGTGTTAAAGTCAGTGTGTAATCACCTTAATCAATCTTAGAATGATAAATTTATAGGTGGTAGTAGTAACACACTGGTCCTTTAAATTAACCACGATACTAATGTATATATCAAATTCTGGGGCAGCGTTTGTTATATTTGCATATACATTTAACATGGCTCCTTAATAATCTAATAATCTAATCTTTGGTTTCCTTAAAATGAGACATGCAAGTTTTCTTGATAAAAAAGATTAGTCCCATTTCCAAGTTGGAAAAAAGACAAAACTTAAGACAAAAAATCGGTTTTGAAAATGACTCATCTTGAAATGTCCTAAATTGTCAAAATCTGGAGTTTTTCTTTGTCAGATAACGGTTGTTCAGCATATCCTGATGCAAAGATGCATGCATACAATAGTGTTGAAGGAGTTTAAACAAAGCTGAAACCTGATTTTGTTGGGGGTTTTTTTGCTGTTTGGCATACTGAATCATTGGGTATAACCACGAGGCGCAACATTGCATTAAAAACAACCAACATCAAAACAGCTGTCAGCTACTCAGAAAATTTAGCATTCATAAACAGATGTAGACTAAAATGCTGAGGAGCACTCTTGTGCTGATGGTTCAGTTTTAAAAGATCACTGTCACTAGTGTCCAGAGTCAACAGACTCACAAAACAGAAAATTGGTGGTAAATTGGTTGATTCTAAGGTTTTAAGGATCAGAAATTATTCAAATAACCTAATGTAGGTGTTCTTGACCTGCTTAGATACGAATGGTTGAGTCAGTCGGTTCCATCAGCATGACAAAGGCCGCGGTGCGCTTGCTACTGTAGATTATCTTCCTTTTTCCATGTTAGCATTCAGTTTTACGCCCTAAGCCTGTAAGTAGCACTTAACTCTCAGTCCCATCGCTCGGCGTCGTGTGGAACGGCACACAGACCCATCAGCGTCAGAGCCAAAGTCTTAAGTGGACGAGATACGGTCGCAGCCTGTTTTATGCCACAGCACTGACACATCAAGTGCAGAGGTGGGGGAAAACGCTATTCTAACTTGCTCACATCCCAGTGGGGGAAATAATAGGCAACTGTTTATCAGTTTGCGAGTGAGTGTGGAGAAACTGCTGGGCGAGATAAAGCAGGCTCTTCAGCTGAAGTACAATAAACTGGCCCAGCGCTGAGAGGGCTTCCAGGGCCTTGTGATAAAGACATAACACGCTGACTCACAGGCGACTCCCTTCATTCCTTTCTGTTTTACGCTCATTTAGAATATATGAGAATATATGAATATTACCTAGCTCCGAACTTTTCTGCACTACAGGCGCACCACCCTCTCTTTATTTCTCAGTGTTCAATTATTGTGCTGGTGCTCTTCCTTTCCAGACATTTTCTGTTCTCTACAGGGCCATGTGTTTAATTTTACATAATCGGTCATGGCAACAAGGTCATTGGTCTTAAGCTGTCCTATATTTCTTAGTGAAATAAAATGA
>KV751345.1:4289211-4329788 GCA_001698575.1 Mola mola
ATTCTTTTTCCTCTTTAGTATGGTATACATTTGTAGTGTTTGCAGTTTGTATTTCACATGTTGCCAGGTATCTTTATTTGTATGTTTAATGCAGCAGTTGGAGCTTAAAGGATATTTGTGCGCTTTTGAAAGTCTAAAATTCAGTCATCTGAATTTTAGTCCTCAAAAATGTCTCACTAATGATTTTGACAAAACTACACAAAGAAACCAACAAATAGCCAGTAGTGCAAAGCATGCAGCCCCGTTAGGGTTTATGGGCACAAAAGCAGCTAGAGAGCTGTAATATGGTGTTTGGGCAAACGTGACATCCATGCTCATCCAAAATAGCTACTTCTAGAAATTTTTGCTGATGTTACTTTTATATGATATAGGACCATTTAGTTCTAGCTTTAGAGGAGCACATGTGGTACTTGGTTGAAGCCTTTTGGAACAAATGACTTGAAATCCTACTTCACCTTGTACAAGAAACTGCTCCAGTTAGCAACTTTGGGTGTAAAACCATTAGAATTCTGTATGAAGTGTGAAAAACACAGAGTCATCATTAAGCTGCCAGCAAATGCCCGCCAATTCTTTAGATTTTTTTCCTTGTGGATGTGAAATAGGTTGTAAATTGCATTCGTAATGGTTGTTAAACATCTCAGTTTTAATCGGTTGAAACCTTAAGAAACCCTGCTGATTTTAAAGGTGATACACTTTCGGACAGTCCATTCTGCTTAGTGAGGTTTTTCCTGATTACATAGTCCCATTTCCCCTTCTTAAGGTCGAATACATTTAGTAATGTGAGTAATATGCATAATGGAAGTCTTCCCCTTCTTTCCCCTGTTCTCTGCGTGTCAGCCCGCATTGTTGGAATGGGAAATGATGGAGGATAAAGGGCCACGTGTAGCTGACTACTTCGTAGTTGCTGGCCTAACCGACTCGTCCAAGCCTCTTGAGGAGGAGTTCCACTTTGATGACGCTGCTCCCAGGTCTGTGAAGTCCAATGCCCCCATCACTGATGTTGCTGTCGTGATCCGCTCCCTGGGCGAAGAGGTACCGCCCGGTTTCACTTGTGTTGAAAGCACCCCCTCGGGGCTCTCGGCCGAGCTCAATGGAGCAAGCCTCAGGGGCCCGCAGATCTTCTTGTGCTTCAAGCGAGGGAGGGATAAGCCTCCACTGACAGATCTTGGGTAAGCAGTAATCCCCCTGTCACTGACCCTGTTCTCACCCTGCACCACTAATCACTTCTCTGCAATGGGTCACTACTATCTGCTCTTGAAACACATCCTCTACTCTGACATCTCCTCAATGTATATACTGTATTTAAAGCTCTCCACTAATATTTTCACTACTGCTTTTTTCAGATGAATCATTCAAAGTTGAACACTACCTTACATTTCAGGATTCTGTACGAGTGGAAAGAGAAGCTGAAGCCTGGATGTCACATCGTCCAAACCACGCCCTCAGGTCGCCCTGCCCACATCAGCAGCTCGTCTTCCCAACGCATTTACATCACCTATCGCCGTGCCCCTAAGAGCCAGCCCCACACGTCACTGGCCGTCACCGATGTGTGCATCATCATCCCTGGCAAGGGGGAGACGCCCCCTCACACCTTCTGCAAGGTGGACAAGAACCTCAACAGCAGCATGGTGGGCCAGAGCTCTGAGAGCAGAGACTTTTGAGTATTTCCGCACATGATGCGCTGATTAAACTCTGATGGTCTTTTTTTTCAAATTGCAGTGGGGATCCTCAGTTTACCTGTGTTATAAGAAGTCTATGGCTAAAGCAAACACAATCGCGTACAAAGCAGGTAAAGTAGTATTAGAATTGGGAATATTATGAGCCTAACACAATAACATGTAAAAGTGTTGTGATCAATGTTTTCGATTATGTGTGATTGCGCAGGTCTGCTGTGCAGGTACCCTGAGGAGGACTATGAGTCCTTCCCGCTACCCGAGTCAGTGCCTATGTTCTGCCTGCCCATGGGAGCCACGATCGAGTGCTGGCCAGCACACACCAAACACTCCCTGCCTGTTTTTTCCACATTCGTGCTGACCGGCGCCTCTGGAGAAAAGGTAACGCCACAACTACTTACATTAGCTTACATTCTTTTCATTTTACAAAATCTGTTTTTGCTTTTGGAACTCTTTTGTGTCATTTAGAATAGAACCTACAGTACAAAAAAAACAAAAAAACATTGCTTGCTTCACAGTTTACGTTGATCAAGCTGTTCCCTCAAAGTGGTGATCAGTTTTTCGGGCCTGCAAGATTGCCTCATTTCAGTCAACCTCTCCATCTTTATCTCCTCCGCTGTCTCCCCTTGCATTAGTATCCCTTATGGATTAGTTTGTTGATGGACTGCAGCAGGGTTTCTAAGAATGCCAGACAATCTTAATCAACCTCTAAACTCTGACTGGAATCAAAAATGGCTTAAAGGCTATGTTTGGAATACTAAATGCTGTTTCAGCTTTTAAAGGAAATTAAGCGTTTTTTTTTTTTTGTTTGTTTTCTTTTGCAGCTCAGCTTTTGAATAATGGATAGATCATGCATGACTTGAGCTGAGCTGGTGCATAAGTTTGAAATTTGGAATTCTGAAGTCTTAATGCCTGAGTGCCCATTGCTTCCTCCCTTCAACCTCCGGTCTGCAGACTAGTCTCCTGACGCTTCATGCCTGGAGTGATTAGTTTATTTATTTGGGAGGAAAAACTTCAAAAGGCTGAGCAAGATTTAGATGATTTATTATGATGAAAATTCTCCAACGGAGCCACCTCAACATCTTACCTCTGGCTACTATCTGTGTTTGTAAAGTTAGCTGGTCTCTTAATGTGTGCGCTTGGGCTGATAGTTTATATGCTGATCATCACCCATTTATTGTGATCCTCTTGTCCGCAGGTGTACGGAGCAGCCATCCAGTTCTATGAGCCTCACTCGGAAGAGAAGCTGTCAGAGCGTCAGCGCTCACAGCTTGGCTTGACCAGCACTGATCTCGGACCTGATGGGAACAGGAGTGTTTACAGCAACAAGAGCATCTGTCTGCTGTCCCACTGGCCCTTCTTCCCGTCCTTCAGAAGCTTTCTCACTTTCCTCTACCGATACTCCATCTCGGGACCACATGCCCTGCCTATTGAAAAGTTAGCGTTCATTCCATTTATTAAAGTCACCCTGGTCCTCTTCGTAGTCCTGCAGATGGCTTTGTGTGCTTTTTTTTTTTAACTGGTTCTATGTTTTTACTCACAGGCACATCTCTCACTTCATGCAAACTGTGCCGTTTCCCTCCACTCAGAGACCCCGCATCCTAGTGCAGGTGAGCTTAAATGTCATGATTTAAATACTCTTATAGGTTTGCTTTTTTGGTTTGACAGGCACTAAATCCATCCACTTGTGCTCAGCTAATGCTCTCCTGTCTGTCTTCCACAGCTGTCTCCACATGATAGTCTGTTACTAAGCCAGCCTGTGTCCTCTCCACTGCCTCTCAGGTAGGGAAATGTCGTCAACATTCAGAAAAATTCCAACACGTAGACACACTCAATTTGCTGCTGTCTTGATCAGGAACCATTGGACTTATGTGTGTTTTTGTGCTGCAGTGGTGGAAGCCTCTCAACGTTATTACTGAATCTGGGCCCAAAGAACGCAGCCACTCTGCTGGTGCTGGCTGTCACAGAGCACAAGATCCTGATTCATTCCCTGCGTCCAGCTGTACTCACCAGTGTTACAGAGGCACTTGTGTCTGTAAGTCTTTTGATCTTTTATTTCCTTTCCGCTTTTCCTGACAATAACACTGAAGAGAGCAGCCTTTAACACAATTATAAGTACAATTGTGGATAATGTAAACGGTAAAGCTGAATATTATCACATCAAAGACCTCCTGCTATTATGGATGGACAATTACTCATTTTTTCGTAGAAATATGTATTTGATGTTCTCAAAAGGAGGAGGAACCAAAAGGGACTGACTTGACCGCTGTTTCACTCTACTGTTGCAGATGATCTTCCCCTTCCACTGGCCATGCCCTTACATCCCCCTGTGCCCGCTGGCGCTGGCCGATGTGCTCAGTGCACCGTGCCCTTTCATTGTAGGTGTGGACTCCCGATACTTCGACCTTTACGTGCCCCCAGCTGACATCACCTGCGTGGATCTGGACACCAACACAATCTCCCAGTATGTGATGCTCCGTGGCCACGCTAAGTTGCCCATCCAGGCATCATCGTCTTATGGTTGAGAATTTCATCAGCGTGATAATGAAAGTAACTCCCTTTAGGTTCTCGGTATCTCTCGGCGAGAGGCTCTCATGTAATGATAACAGTTGGAATGTGGAAATCCTTACGGTACAAGCACATTTGAGAACATTTGAGTACCATCACCCCGTCAAGTTAATTTAAAAGCTATTTTGCACAGAGATTAAATTGTCAGTGCAAATGTCAGTAAATTTGTCTCCCTCCTCGTGTCGCTTCCCAGTGTTGCTGTTGCTTGACTGTCCTCCTTTGTAATGTAAACCATACGGTATGCTTTCAGAAAAGATGACAAGAAGGCTTTAACATGGAAAATCTTGCCCAGGAGAGCTTGCAAACATCTTCTGAACACCCTGAATAAGCTCCATCAGCTGCTCATTGAAGGTGAATCTGATGCTGTGTCATTTTATACGCGGTTGCATGAGTAATTTAGGTTGTGGACTTGAGTCCGTTGAGTCCGCCGGTGCAGTTAGTTTTACAGGAAATATGATTAGATGCACAAGGAACACAGTGTTTGGTGCAAACCCAAATGATACTGTAGATAGGGTGTATTCCATCTTTATGGTGTGCTGCCTGCCTGATTTCCCATGATTACTACTATTTTTCCCCTTTAGTCAAATTTCAGCAAGTCATGATGCTGAATGCAATTGATTTCCTATTGTCTGTCTGCAGTAAAAAGAGAAATATCTGCTTTACACACCATTTTGATAAAATAGAAGAATGTAGGCTACTGTCACATTACTGAAATATGAGAAATGATTCCAGAAATGAACTGCTTGTTAATGTGTCAGCTGTGTATTAAAGCCATGCTAGTACTGTGGTTCCATGGCATTGTTGGTCAGTCCACCATTTTGGTTCACTGTCAAGAGATTCGTTCTCCTCTTTGATATACAGCCAAGCTCCTGCTTGGCTGTATATCAGCCTCACTTATTTGTCTTAATTGCTACTTACCAAGTGTAAGTGTGGGGATGCTCAACCTCAAACTGGGGTGAGGGCCCCCCGGAGGCAGCAGTCAGTGAACATGATTTATGGAAGGGAAAACAACACTGCAGAAATGGATATGATTTATTTAGGGAAGTGAAAAATAAACAACATTTTGCAAATGCTGTCATCAAGGTTTGTCAGCTTCTCCAGCTGCCAGAAAACCTTAAACCCTTGAACATTGTAAACAACCTTGTACACACTGATCGTGGCCGTATTAAAATTCTCTTCATGAGCATGACAGCATGCAGCTTAAAACGTTGCATATACCTTACAGAACCTTAGTAATGGTTTAAAATCAAAACTAGACATATAGATCCTTCATGCACATTGTCTTTAGCTAGTACAAACATTTAGAGCATAAGTGTGGTCAATTTTAGAAGGTAAAACTAGTCAGTGAATAAGAATAATAAGAATAAGATAGATGAGAAGCAAAAAGTTTGTGAACTAACCAGTTTAAAGTTCTTTTATTATTGTTCAGTGTTTCTTGTCTTTTACTGAATAAGTTGTGCTATATTAAATCTGTGTGGTTTTTAATATGCAAGTCTTTGTTGCTGATATCTTGCTGAGTTGTTAACGTGCTTATGTATACCAGTCTGCCGTGTTGTCTTCTCAGGTGACCAGCTGAACCGTGGGGATGTGCAGATGGAGCACACGGTGACTGATAGCGAGCTTAACGGGGGGAAGAGCCTCCAAATTCTGGAGCTGGAGATCCAGGAGGCCTTCCTGCGTTTCATGGCAGCCATCCTGCGAGGCTACCGCTCCTACCTGCTGCCCATCACTCAAGCTCCCTCTGAAAATACCACAGATGCCAGCTCCCTCTTCGACCTTCAAGGTAAAATCAGCATTAAGTCATCAAACAAGCATTTCACCATGATGGGTACGGCTTATGCAACACGCCGCTGCATTTTGTCTCACATCTCGTTGTATTTTAAAGGGATATTTTGCCCTTTTTAGACTCCTGCGTGCCAATGTTTTTTGCATTTATGTGACTAGGTCATGTGGTTAAGGTCTGTGTGCGGCTCCATCAAGGTTTGGATCAAATCATTGCTGGACTGACACTGGTGATATAGCTTAAGCCTGAGTGGAAATTAGGCTTGCATGACAAGTTAGAGAAACCATTATTATTAATAGCACAATTGTCCCTGTACATCTGTGTGCTCTTATGCAAGCGGCACGGCAGAGAACAACTTGTAATACTACAGCATTCAATCCCTGTAAAGGGCAGTGGAGTCTGCATTTTCACCCCGTAAACTTTCTGTAACTGCTTGTAAGTAAATGGCGAGTTTAAGTAATCTCATATTAATGTCCACATGCCACGTTTGTCTTTACCTAATTTTTTTGTAGGCTTCTTGAAGAGCCGAGACCGCTCCCACCAGAGGTTTTACTCTCTCATGATGAAGACTCAAATGTTCAGCCGCTTCATCGAGGAATGCTCGTTTGTCAGCGATAAAGATGCCAGCTTGGCTTTCTTTGATGAGTGTGTTGATAAGGTGAGGTTTGCAACTAATCTTTATCATGGATTTTTTGCGTCACAGACAACTGCATTACTCTGCCGTGTTGGCATTATTTCGTCTGGCCAACAATCATTTGGGAGAGAACAATATATCCAAGTTATTTAGAGGAAAGTTTAATCACATTCTGACCTTTCAATTAAGATGCATTAAGGTCTTGGTTCAATTTGAGGGCGCTTATAAGCAAATAACAGGAGCTAATTAAAATAAACAAAAGCTAATGAACACAGCAACATTTCCTTTGTATTTTATTAACATCGGCACTAAGCTTTTCTCAGCTATACTGTCCCCTGTTCTGTAGGCTTTCAAAAAGTGCATTTCTGCTTTTTTTTTTTTTTTTACTGTCCTCTTCTTTTCCTTCTGTTTTTTTCTGCTGCTCTGCTTGTCATGATGGTCCATGCCTGGTAGCTGTTCACCACTGGAGGCAAGGTAAGCTACCAGAGCCTATGTTGTAGCTCATTTCTTTCTTGTTGCTCAGCAGCAGTAGCCTCAGGTCCAAATTAAAGTGTTCTCCATTGATCTTTGAGTGTGACTCAGCTCAGATTGTTGTGTGTGGTAAGAAAGGAGTGGACTTGAATGTGTTGAAATGAAATGTGTTGATCATAAGGACGTGCTCTAGCTGTCCATGAGCGTGAAATATAATAATCTGAAATGTAATATGAGAAAGAAAGACAAAGATCAAGGCTATAATCCTTGTTTGTCAAAGGGTGGTGAGTCTTGATGTCGACATCGCATCAGATGTAGATGAGTCTGGCTCCGTTGCCGGTTAAAGCGTGATTCATTTGGGGATGTTAGAGCGTTTATTAGCACAGCCTGCCTACGCGTATGTTGTAACATTCACATTAAAAAAAAAACACAACCTCCTCTGCTCCAGAAAAAAACACTCTGCTTGCAAACTTGTGCAATCAGGAAGTCACATTTGCATCCTGCATGATTACTTGGAGCTCCTATATGCATGGTCCTTTGCAGTCATTACTGAGAAGTGGAAGCACTGATTCATTCTGCAGCTGAAGTTGAACACAAATGTGTGATTGAGAAAGGCCTCGTGAGTGTAAGAGGAAGGGCAACTAGTGGAGAAATGCTGAGCGAAATCGAAGCGGGCAAACGGGTCAGCAAGAGTCAGTCGACTGAATCATCCACTTGACTGAGTGGAACAAATCCTGTATCGCAGTTGCACTGCAGAGCTATTCAGCCCCTGCCATAATATGAATGTTTTCATTAATTCCATGTCTGAGATAAGCGGTGATCAATTCGGAAAAGCCAAGTGGCTTTCAATGAGCTCCCTGACAGATATTCTGTAATGATTTCCTCCTTAGAAGAAGCTGTTGGATTGCCGTGCAACACAATAACAGCGCTACGGCGGTTACTCTCAGACAGGCAAGGAAGTGGTCAAGCTTCGTGTTGTACGCTGCCCTCCATACAGCAGATCAGTCAGTTCTGAGCTGAGGGAAATTTGGCGGTTAACTCTGAAGCATTGCTCACAAAACGGCACAGTTAAATGGTTTCATGTCCCTACAGCAACGTGGCATTTATTTTGTCCAGGTCACTGCGGCCGGGATTAATTCTGTCTTGGAGGATTCACAGAATCATGCCTGTGCCTTGCAAGCGCCCTTTAGATAAACGGGGTGGAGACACGTGCCATGTTTGCGATGTAGACAGACTCATTACAGTTTGTCCTCACTGACCCTCCTATCTGATCTCATCTGAGGGCCAGTACTGTATCAGATGCCTTTGAGCCTCCAGGCAGCATAAAGTCTATAAATTAGAGATGGCTAAGACGTGAGAACAATATTGATTCTATGATTCTCTTAAAAACCAGATTGACAGTGAACGGCCAGAGGAAACCAGACTGATTGAACTAGATGAATCTCACCGCAGTGAGCACACGGTCTATGTCAACCCTCCAGAGCTGCCTCCGCTGCCACAAGGAGAGGAGCATCCTCTGTGCTACAGGTACCACATTGCAGATCAATCTCTAAAAGACAGGCTGGGCCTTTTTTGTTTGTCACTTTAAAAACGCTTCTCACAGAGACAATGCAGAACCAGAGGCAGTGACTTAGCTTTAATGTTTTGCAATTATCTAGAGGGTTTAGTGTCTATTTCAGTTTGCCAGTTAGGGTATCTGAGTGAATGTATGTCTCTCTGCAGCTACTCTGGGTTCCCCGTGCTGAATGCTGAGCTTCTGGACCCACTGGACGGAACAAATCCTCCATCAGCAGGCATGGCCTCACGCCACGGCAGCCCAGCTAGCCCTATGGCCGTCTGTAGACGCTCCAAACAGGTCAGCCTTATGAGTGATTAGGCTATTTTGAGAAGTATTGTTTCCCTAGTCCTACAGGTAAATAATTATCTATTGGCCTAGAAGTAATAATTTATGTTTTTTACTAGCTTTTTGTATTGTTAAACCATACAGGTTTGTGTTAAAATCTGAATATGTGAACCATGTTTTAAGATATTATTATTTAAAATTTTACCTTGGTTTAAGTGAAGATGGATGATCAATTATTTTCTTTATATCAGGAGATCAAATCAGCTCAAAGGATGGCCAAGACCTATTCATCTATGCCTCAGATGTGGTCCAAGTGTCTGCTGCGCCACTGCTACGGCCTGTGGTTCATCTGCCTACCAGGGTTTGTCAGCAGCAGCCACTCTAAGGTGCGAGCTCTGCGCACAGCTTACGATGTGCTGCGCAGGATGCAGGATAAGAAGCTGCAGGCTCCAGATGAGGTATAAAATGTATAGGACAACAGCACCACTGTATAGATACTCAGCACAAAAAGTAAGGAAATTTGTGTTTGGTCGATTATTTCTTTGTTGTAAAAATGTTTCTTGGCAAGAAATCTTATACCGTTGGAAAGCCTGTTTAGTTCCCTTTTAAATGGTGCCACATTTGTAAGGAAAATGCATTTGTGTGATGAGCAGCAGACTTGAGTATGTGGGTTTCGCCCATGAAAAACTTGCACAATCTTCTCTGCCAATGCTAACAGTTTATTCAGCTATTCACTCATTTTTGGTGTCATTTATTAGATTGGATGATTGCACATTCTACTGAGGCCCATTTGTTAGATGAAGAAATTGTTGAATTGCCAATATGTCTTATTTCTTCAGACCTCAATTATCTAATCCAATAAATGACCCCAGAAAAGAGTGAATAGTAGAATAAGCTATTTAGCATTGGCAGAGAAGACTTGGCAAGTTTCTGTATCTAGAGGCGAAACCCACATACTCAACTCTGCTGCTCATCCCACAAATGCATTTTCCTTGCAAATGTGGCACCATTTAAAGGGGAACTAAACAGGCTTTCCAATGGTGTAAGATTTTTGACAAGAGGCACTGCTACAACAAAGAAATAATCGACTTACCACAAATGTCCTTCCTTTTTGTGCCAAGTTTATATTTAGTCATCACAGCTTACTAATATTAACGAGAACTGTGATATTAAGAAATCAAATTTTGATAAGAATTTACATAAAAAGATTGTAGACATTCCAGCTCAAATGTAAGGCCTCTTGAATCTGTTCCTTTTCATTCATGCTGTTACTTTTTCACTATTTATTCTGTCGAACTTTTCATTTTTATGCTTTTTTACAGTTTAAGACACTCAGACAGATTTTTTTTTTTTTTACTTTTCTATAAATATTGCATTCATAATGCAAATGCTTGGGCCAAGATAATTGCATTGTAATGAGGCTTATTTAGTTGTGTAGACTTGAGTCACAAGAATGAGATATAGTGCACTGTCCAAATTTTTAAATCCTGGTGCCTCCTGTCCAAGGTGTGTTACCGTGTGCTGCTGCAGCTGTGCGGACAGTACAGCCAGCCGGTCTTGGCCGTCAGAGTGTTGTTTGAGATGAAGAAAGCTGGCGTTCAACCCAATGCCATCACCTACGGGTACTACAACAAGGTGCGAGCTACTTCTATGTACTAAGGAAAAAATAAACTAGCTTTTCTGTTTCAAAATGTACAACCGCATGTCCTGTTCATGTTCAACACACTAGGCGGTTTTGGAGAGCACCTGGCCATCCACCACCAGAGGAGGGTACTTTTTGTGGGGAAAGCTGAGAAACGTTGTCCTAGGGGTGCTCCAATTCAAGCAAGCAGCAAGAAAACAGCCAACTCTGCACAGAGATCCTCAGCTTTCAGGTAAAAACATGGATGCTCTGGCCAGGCCTGCCCACAGAAACAGCTGGGCCCCTACCAAAACTCCTCTAAAGCATAATTTATACACATTAACACATGAGAACAGCCTCTCATAAACATAGGTAGAACGTCTGTGCAACAACATATTGAAGATGGTGATAGTTCAGTTCAAACTAAAAGTTTGGTTGTTGTTTAATCAGAAGAAACATGATATTAGACCATTTTTTCTGCAGCCATGGGGACATGAAAGTGCAGGTTAATACAGGTGCGACTAATAAATTACTGATTTCCTGATAACCATCAACTACTTCTACTAACACGTGATCAGATATGTTGTTTGTAAGCACTTCGGCAGAAGGTTAGGCCTCATTTTTTTAAATGTTATTGTTTGAAATTGGCTCCTGATGTATCCCAAATGTTGCAGCAACATAGACCTATAATTTTGACGATCTCATTGCCAAACGTTAGCACAATATAGACTGATAGATATGACACAATGCATTCAAACTGAAATGCACAGCAGTAGTCACTGTTTTATATCTAATTATGTCTTAAGCTGTCCTGAGATATAATTAAGTTCACTGATATTAGACTAAAAGTAGAGCATTCTTCTTACTTCCCGTAGGTCTTACTGAAATGTAAATGAGCGGGGTCCTGTGGGAACAGCTGTTTCTTCTTTCTTTTCCTGGTCTCATAATAAGGTTTATCCCAGCCTCCTAAGCAAATGTTGTTCCCAACCTGCCCTTTTTTAATGGTAATAATATAACAGAGTGAGGAGGTTTTCCTATCTAGTAGTCAAAGCAAACAGATTGCTCTTGATGCCAGTCACTATATCAGACTCTTCGTGTCTTCATTGACATGTGCAAGTGTCTCTAATGAAACTTAATGATTGACGCCTTGCACTGTAACATAGCTGTTGTGTGTTCACAACATTACGTTTTACTGGAAATTGATCATGTTGACTTGTATGAGCCCTTTCATTTGATTAACTTCACACTCATTCTGATCTCCTTTAAATAAAAATAAAGACCTTAAAGTATATCGTTGATTAGCACTCCCACATTGAGCAATGCTCTTGATGACAGATATAAGACGAGGCTTCTTTAGCTGTATGATAATGGGTGCAGCACTGATAACCGAGTTTATACAGTGCTCTAACCACATCTGGATTCTGATCTTCTTGTTGCTCCAACCTCTTCCTTTTTTGGTTATCTCCTCTCAGATGGCAGCGATCTCGACACTGTCAGTCACGGCAGTTTGGACAGTGCAAATGACTCCGCTGAGCGCACCTCCATCGACGCTGACTTCACTAAAATGGACTCCAGTGATGATGGATTTAGTACAGGTAGGGAACTGCAGCTCTGCTTCATCATGTCCCTGCTGCTCCTCACGCCTCAGCTTCTCTCTGCTTAAATGTTGTTTTTATTGAAGTTGATTTCATTAAAACCACTTTAAAAGTGGATAAACCACATGATTTTATAAGGCAATCATGTTGAATAACTTTGCTTTTCATGTTACTGTACTCAAAAATATTTTAAAATCACAAATTGCACATTCCGTCAATCACCTGACACTGCAGAAAGACATTCAAGACAAATCTGTCACTCTGTGTTTATTAAGTCAAAGGACTAAATCACCCTGAATGGTATATTTTAATACATAAATAAGATAGAGTCTTGTATGCTGTAAGCTGTAGGGAACGTCATGATCCCCTGCTGAGGAAAATTCTCAGCTCAATTTTCTCTTCTAAAGCATCCAGGGAAACTAAAGAAATGTTGTTTGATTGCCTCAGCTCCTTCTGAGAGAGGAAGCTAAGCATGGTGAAAAACAAAAACTGTATCTCCCTGTTCCTCAGAAGAGTAAGAATAAGGCAAGCTTGATTTTTTTTTCAGGTGGGCAGTCAGATCAGGGATACGATTCACTCTCCAAAGAGGAGGAGAGGATGTGCAGCAGGGAGAGCGACAACGCAACACTTGTGGAAGACAAAGGACTGCAGCAGTCATGTGAGTTATAGATGAGCTTCCATCACTTATATTTACTGTATATGCGGGTGTGCACCAGCATTTACTGGCAGCAAAATGGAAGCGCTCTGTTTAAAAGCTGCGGTATCATATCACAGTGTGGGTGTAATGCATTCTCCACCCCGGCCATTTTCAGGTTATATTTAGATGTTTAGAAAGATTCTGTTAAAAGGATAAAGTTGTTATGTAACCAGCTGATTGTTTGCATGACACGATTTGATCTTGAATTTTATTGCAAGTAATAACATGCCGTGGCAAATGCAATTCTCTGTTTCGGCTTTTCCCGATCCTCCTCTGTGGCGTTTTCATCAGTTTATGATAGAGCAGAAGGGAGCGATATTTCAAGATTAATAGTTGTCCCCTTAAGTAGCCAAACAGCTGACAATTTTACTGCTCTCTGCCCTGCTGCAAAGGTTTTATGTTGACATAAACAGCAACCTTGAAGTATTTATAGATTTTACTAAGTGATGTTTTTTGGGTTTTTTTTTTGGTGAAACGTAGATTGGTTAAATGCACTTCTCTCGATCTGAAATTATCTTAACAATCATTTGATTGTCATTTAACTTTCCAGCAACTGAAATTGAGGTTCCAGTCAGCGGCACCTCTCCCCAAACCAAAATCTGCAGGTCAACAGATGTCAGTGCAGATAAGATTAATTTAAGCAGGGTCCTCACCACAAGATAGTCAGGCCGATTTAGGGCCTGATTCCACCGTCTGGCCAAAGTCAGCAGAGGCCAGATTATCTGATGGTTCTGAACATTATTTTGCCATATTATCCTGTGGTGTGAGTTGTATTAAGAGTGGTTTTACGCTCCCCGACTTGCTCGGAAGATGAGTAGTGACGTCCCAATTTGAAATCGTGCAAGTTTAATGTCTCTGAGGAACATCGAAGACGGCCAAGCATGCGCTGAGATTGTAGATTGTTGCACGGACTAATAGCCATTCAGAAAGCAAGCTTACTGAAGAAAACTACCTAAACTATCTCTGGTTTTATACACGTTTTGGCCACAGCTAATGTTATGAGTTAAGAAGGATTACCAGACTTTAGTTGTCTCTCCTGAATCAGCCTTCTGTAAAAATTGTGGCGATTATTACTCAACTCCAGCTCAAACTGTAACATATACAGCCCAAGTTCACGCCATCTCTACAATTTTTACCATAGTTTTTATCTTTTTTCTCTGTGAAAAACTACAATCAATTCATCCTGCTCATTGTTTGCCACTTTTTTTTTTTACTTTAAAAGTCACGTTTGACCACACAAGATTTCGAGTATTGAGAGTGGTGGAATCTGTTCGTGTGTGGTGTGCTGTGTTGCTCATCTCATTGAAGACCACACAATAAAATCATTTGTCATTTTGTGTACATACATTGTACTATACATTTCCACATTTGTCATTGTCACAGGTGACGGCAGCAGGGTGATTTCCAGGCCAACCGATGACAAAATTCTTTGTGGAGCTCATCCAAAGACAGAGAGGCCAAAGTCCCTGGACTTGTCTGGTGGACAAGGAGGTCTGAGGCTCACCGTCCCTCACCACGGCTCGGCAAAGCAGCATCTGCTAGCTTCTGACAGGCTGCATGGGGTAGAGGAAGAGGACACTGATACAGAGAAACCTCGGCCGGAGAGGACTGTCAGCTGCAGTGCTGGGACCGTGAGGAGAACGGGAATCGAGATGGGCTTTGATCCGCTGTCATTGATGACAACAGAAACAGTGCAGGTGGGGTGTGAGAACAGCAGCAGCGCAGCCACAAGCCGCCGCGACCTTGCTGAGGAAATCGAGATGTATATGAATAACGGTAGCAGCCCCCTGAGTAGCCGCGCACCCAGTGTGGACCTGCAGAACCCCTCGAGCCCTTTGTTACACTCTGCCTCATCTCCTCACGCCTCCCCGCGGCCCTCCACCCTGCTCCGCGCCAACACAAACCTCCCACTGCATGTCAAACCCAAGGAGAGGCTGAAGCTGTCACCGTCGCTGCCTCTGGGTAACCGAGACAGGGAAAGGCCGTCCTCCTTGGTTTCCCCCTCGTCGCCTACTCCTTCTACCTCATCGTTCTCGATGGACTCATTGTTCACACCAACACTGGACATCTTCAAGAGCAGTGTCATTTCAGCAGGGAAGGGCGTGGCGGAGAAGGCCAGCCGCCTCTATTCGCGTCTCTCCTCCCAGACTTCATTAACACAGGTTGGTAGCACAGCGTTTTCTCTAAACTAATTGTCCCGATCCAGCTTTCCTCACAATGGTTTATTGTCTCTCCCTCCAGGATGCAAACTGTGACCAGATCAGTGTGTCCTCACTGACCTCAGTAGAGGCAGACTGCTCTTCGCTGCTCGATAATGACCCCTTTCTGGATCCAGATGGCTTCACCTCCCCCCAGCATGGCAGTACGTCTAGAATCAGGAGGAGCCCGGTTGTGGGTCATACCAACCTGGACAGCCCCGGCACCCCCAACAGAGTCTTCAGACACAACTCCTTTTCTGGTGTGTTGCACATCTTTCGGTCTGTCTGCGTCACCAAAATTGTTGGACTAAAGCTTCTAGGTTAGATGTAGAAAATCAGCGGTTCTGATTAACGGAACTGTTTCTAGCCTTTATGGAAACATCTCTGGCATACAGCCATGACCGTTACAGTGCTGTTTTTAATGTTTTTAACTGCAGCACTGTATGAGTTGTGAGCAAAAAACACACTTCTTGACTGTCTACATTTAGAGTAAGGGTAGAGCTCAGTAATGGAGGTGTTGGAGTTGGGTGTTGTTCTGTGAGAAACTAGGCCAGCAGGCATGAGGGGTGATTCAGTGTGTAGGCTCCTCTGCACTCAGCCACAGGCCCTAAGTTGAGCATAAACATGTGAACATGCACACGTGCACGTAGATTCGTTAAAAAAAAACAAAAAACATCAGAAAAGGTGCATTAACTGTACATTTTGAAGACCGGTCTGGTGTATTGTTACATTTTTCCACGTTTAGTCCAGATTTGACCGAGCTTTAATTGCTGTGTTCAATCTTGCAGTCGCCTTATGTGTCTAATTGTATCCTTCCTCATATTAAGGTGGCTTGGCACTTCCCTTTAAAACTCCTCACACTCCGGATTCCTCACCTGACACCAGCCGCTTCCAGCCCTTTTGCAGTTACTCCATAGAGGTACGTACTGTACAAAAATCCTCACCTGTTTCTTATCTGTACACTGGTTCAGACTGTAACAACTGAGCGCTGCACTGCATCCTCATTCCCACCTTGTCCTGCGGCTGTTTGTTGTAGGTGCTGATGTCCAGCTGCTCCCTCTGTAAGACGTGTGACTGTCTGGTGTATGATGAGGAGGTCATGGCAGGCTGGACGGCAAATGACTCCAACCTTAACAGCACTTGTCCGTTCTGTGGCACGGCCTTCCTGCCTTTCCTCAATGTGGAAATCAAAGACCTGAGGCCACATAGGAGGTAAATCATGCGTGGTGCAAGACCAGCATAGTAAAAATACAAAATATAAATACCTAAAAAAAAATGGCTTTCTGGTATTACTTCATTGTCTATTTTTACAGTGTCTCGCTAGTTGTCCGGTGCGCTCCACACACATAGACTCAGACACATTATCCCTGTGGCGTCTTTAATCAGATCCACTCTGTCTCCCCCAAGCTCTGCTAAGGAAAGTAGTCTTATTACGGAGGAGGACACATCGGCCCAAATGTCTGCAGATCCCCCGCAGGAGTACAGCGCGAGTGCCAGGCCAGCCGCGTCGGCCTCGGCTCCGGTGACGGTGCCCTATCTCAGCCCTCTGGTCCTGTGGAAGGAGCTGGAGAGCCTGCTGGTGAACGAGGGCGACCAGGCCATCTTGTCCCCAAGCATTGTCGACCAGCACCCCATCATCTTCTGGAACCTGGAGTGGTACTTCAGACGGCTGGACTTGCCGAGTATCCTGCCGGCTCTTATACTGGCCTCTCAGCACTGTAGCCATGGAGACAAGGTAAAAATCTCTTAAACTCACCAACAAATAGTTGTGTCCAGACAAAGGCACTAACCATAAATCCTAGTTTATCTGTTTGAAAGCCAGTAGTTTGGCATTTTGCGAAATATGCTTATTTTCTTCTTCTAATGAAAGACCCTAAATTTTGCTCTTATCTACCAAACCATTCAGAGGGCTTCGGGAAAATACTAAGATGCTCTAATCTCATTTATTAACCCAGTATATCTCATGTATTTAATTTGTAAGAGACAGAGACTGGTCCACCCCAAGGACAAAACACCCAGGCATAAGCTCAGTAATGTCGTGTATGCCGTTCAATGCACAGAGGAGTGCTCTGACCTTTATATAGGTGAAACCAAACAGCCCCTCCACAGACGCATGGCACAACACAGGAGAGCCACCTCATCGGGACAGCACTCAGTTGTACATCTGCATCTTAAGGAGAAAGGTCACTCCTTTGAGGACTCCAATGTCCACGTTCTGGACAGAGAAGACAGATGGTTTGAAAGAGGAGTAAAAGAGGCCATCTATATCCACTTGGAGAAACCTTCTCTAAACAGAGGTGGTGGACTAAGACACCACTTGTCTGCAACCTACAATGTTGTCTTGGGAGTCCTCCCCCGGCAGTTTAACCCTCATACACACCTGGGGCCACGTGATCCCAAGGTGTCACATGAAACCAGGGGTGAGGGGCAAACACTCTCGAGTGATTCACACCTGGGCTCATGTGACCTTAACGACTCACATGATGCCTAGCCAGCCTAGCAACCAGCCTGGGGGGCGGGCAGGCTTTCAACCACGTCCTCAAAAACTAAGCTTGAGAATCAGTCTGTTGGGGACAGCCAGCTGCGCATTGACACTGGTACCCATCTACTCATCTAAGCAGGAAAGCATATCTCCCATTATGTTGAACAAGTCCAAACCTATGTGTATGACTTGAAAAAATCTGACTTTTGCAACTCCTAGTAGTAGGTAAAGACCCTGTCAAGACAGAGTAATGCATAAGAGGAGCACATAATAACAATAATGCCAATTTATAGTGGGAACGCCTTTTTTAACATGAAAACCGCATACGTATATAGATATATAGCAACATTAATACCATCAGGATGTTACATGCCTGGTAAAGGGTTAATCTTCCACACATTTTACCATTTGCAGACTCTTCAGAGCGTTTCCTCTGAGGACAGTAAGCTGGTGCTGGTGAGGATAATGTGGGACAACCTGAAGCTGCACCAAGACAAAGTTCAGCCCTGCTATGTCTTGTGGAACACACACTGTAAGTTCTTAAAGCATCTACATTAACAGATGGTGAAATGCATTTCAATAAGGTGAAATCAGTTGAAATTGCATTCACTCAAGGTCAGATAAATTAAATGATGCATATGTAGTAACTTGAAAATCATGCATAAATCAGTTCAGGACTCCTATCGGTCACGCTGCTCTTACAAGTGCAGTACTTTCAGACTAGAGTTTGACTGAGCGAGGTGAATAAGCGGTTCATCTGGGTGAGTTCTATTGTTTGTTCTCCGCAGGCGCGAACTCACTCGTTCGCTCTGGGCTGTGTGAAAAAGGCCAGCTCTTTACCGTGGAGCTGCTGCAGGGTTTTGTGAGGAGCATTAAGAAGAGTGACGTCTACCAGCCCATGAGCCAGATCATCCAGCTGCTCGGCCCAGAGCTGGGGTTTAAAAGACAGAGGTGAGGAGATATGGATGCTACTGTAGAACCATGTGAGAAAGATGACATGATTGAAAAAAAGCTAACTGTTTTCTTTTTTTGTGTGTGTGTGTCAAAAAGGAGCCTGTACAGAGATCTGTTGTTCCTGGCTCTAGTGGCTTTGGGCAAGCACAACATTAATATCAGTAAGTTAAAAAGCCTCCTGTGTGTAGTTGCCCACGATACCCATCCCTGGGTATTGTGGATGATCCACGATACCCAGGGATGGTATCTTGATTTTTCTGAGTCTCTTATTTTTGCTCTTACAGCCCACCAGCAGTTCAATGTTTTTAGTTATCCTGTAAAATAATTCTAACATTCGTTCTCCACTCAGGGTGGAATTTTAGCACTTTGTTGAACTCCTTCATTTTTCTTGTAGTGCTATGGTCTTGCCAATTCAAATTTGTACTTTCTACAGGACCAAATACCTACAGAAGTCTTATCTTTCTGGCCAGCCTAAACTGTACTTTGTGTTTACCCGTGCCTGATGACTTTTCTTACTTGATCAGCTAATGACAGTGACACTCTTCGTCCACCTTGTCAGCTAACCATTATCTCATTGCAGGTGCTTTTGACCGCGAATACAAGTTGGCATACGATCGCCTCACCCCCAGCCAGGTTAAACTAACACACAACTGTGACCGGCCCCCCGGAGCAGGGGTCATGGAGTGCAGGAAAACTTTTGGGGAGCCCAGTCTGTGAACTTCTTCTTTATCCCCTTCCCCATTATGTTTTTCCTTCAGCCAGTCACTGCTGCTGCTGTTTTTTTTTCTGTGTGCTCCTCAGTCTCAGGACACAGAGCTCTTCAGCACAACTAGAGAAATGGGGAAAATAGGACTTGAGGCAAAGCAACTGCCATGTTTCGTGTAAACTGCTGCGAGGCGTTGAGTGACTGACCTTGTGTTTGTAAATATTTTAAAAAGTCAATTGTATTTTCAGAATATTCAGTAAAATGTGTGTACAGTTAATGTCTATTTTATAACTTTTTTTCTGTCTAAGCTGTGAGTAATTATGTAAGCAAATGTATTGTCATGTTCTTAAGTGGTCCTGGTGACCTTGTTCAGACTGTTGTTGAGTGAGTGTGAGCATGTGTGTGTGTGTGTAAGAAGTACTTGCTTTCGGGCATTGATGTTTTTACAAAGCACTTTGACAAGATGAGCTATTACCATTCATTCTCATTTCATAATGCTGTGACCCAGCAGCTTACACTTGAGTGACTTTATGTAACAGCTACAGGACTTACTGTACGGTCTAAAATTTCACACTGTTAACAAAAGCAAATAAACTCATCATAGTCTGCACCAAGCAAGACATTCGCAATATTCACATTCATTTATACACTAAACTGGATGGTAACACCAAAAAAAAATATATACAATTATTTGTGAGTCAAGAAGTTTGTAGTCAATTAATGTATATGCACAATGTTTATTTGTTATTTTGAACAATGTACCAAAAGACCTAAAATGAATTGTTTGATTTATTTACAGTTTTTAAGCAATACTTTTTTAAAGAGAAAATTGAATAATTCATGTTATATTGAAACACCAAGGAAATAGATCCATAAAACAGTACAATCACACTAACAGATGAATAAAAATTGAAAGCAAATGTTTTCTGGCTCAATCAAAACAGATTTTTTTAAATATATAAAGAAAATAATTTACACACACTGTAATGAATCTGTGAAATTAGTATTTGAATTTGGTATTTTGTATATTTTCTTTTGTAAATCACTGTAATGTGGATGTCATTTTAGCGTAAAAGGACATTTCAAATCTATTTGAACAGATTGAAACAGATTTTCTTTGTACACAGAAAACTAAGCTTCAAAGGTGTTTAAGTTGTAACTTCTCCTGATTCAAAACCACTCACAAATATATGTGTAAGTTAAGACTGTTATTCACTTCTGACGAAAAAAATAAAAAATAAAAATCCTGCCAGATGTAATGCAGTTCCACATCTTCTTGCTGGAATTCACAATAATCTAATGCTGATATTATGGGATATTATGCTGGATTAGGATATGTGCTTGGAATAATAGTTTGTACAGTTATGTTTCAATCACCTTTAAAGTTGTGACTTGAAAAAAAAAAAAAACACACTGATGACCAAAACATCATTTGATGTCTACATGTTTACACAATTTGTCAATTTAAACAATGTTTATGAAGTATTATTTAACATTTGTAACACAGATACCAATTTGTATGGTTTTTATATGAATGAAATTTCTTCCTGAGTTGGATATAGCGTTTGCTTTCATTTATGAATAAACACGTTTATTCTGTGAATTTTAAGCTTGCTCTTTGTTGTTGCTGAGTCATTCTAATGTACATGTTTTAAAACAGCTCTGGGTGCTAGTGCATACTTATAGAATATAAAAAAATTGTCCAAAATGTGCACATACTTAGGATTGCATTGAGTAGATGTGGTTTTCTGAAGTGTAAAAACCTTATAATTCCTCTTAGTGTTCATTCTTTGATGGCACAGCCTAAACTACATCAGACAGTAGTTCTACAGTTATTCAAAAATATAAAAGCTGCCATTGTGGCCAAAAGTACTGGACCAGCTCTAGAAAATGTCTGTGTATTGCTGCTGTCACTGGCAGCAATTCAGAGCGACTACAGTAGCTTTCTGCACAGTTTCTACACAAATTCAGGACCACGCTCACAAGATCCACACACGTACGAGTTAACTGTTCGGCTTCAGGTCACAAGTGAGGAGGATGACCGCTGTACAGAAGGCCTCTGCTCACACGTTCAGATGGACACGGGGCAGATAATGATGCGATCTTCCAGCATCACGCTTAGCACCAGGAAAAGAAAGTAGAGCAGGAACATGGTAAAACCGAGTGCCTTATTCATCTTCCACTTACAGGATGCAATGGAGATGATCACAAAGAGCAGCATGATGAAGAGCAGCACGATGGCACAGAAGAGCCCATTGCTGCTGACGGCAACTGGAGCAAAGCCATGGATGACTGAGTACAGGAGCCATGGGACAGGAAGCCTTTTGACACAATGTGACAGAGCGAGAAGGAAGAAAATGAGAGACAAAGAAATCCCTCGGCCGAGTGTCAGTACAAATGTACTTTTCCACTGAGGCAGCAGGCTATCGGAGCTCACCCCATAGTGATGTCAAAGATGTTACTGCCCACAGAGCTGGACACAGCCATGTCGCCCATGCCTTTGCGAGCCACAATCACACTGGTAATGAGGTCAGGGATGGATGTCCCTGCAGCCAGAATCGTCAGGCCCATAATCTCCTCTGAGATGCCGATGGTCTCACCCACCTGCGAGGGAAAACCAGAGGTCAGAGTGGACAAAAGCTACAGCTGATACCGTAACCATTTATCTCAGCATGGCAGATTCAGGCCACAATCTCTCACTTACTTTCAGAATGTAATCGAAACGGATTTGGATTGAATTAAAAAAAATCTTTTAATACCTCCAGCCTACAGTTTATACCAGTCTTTGTATAAGCTGCACAATCAGGAAGGAGGGCGATGAATTCAAGCACTGACCTGATGCGCCCACCACACCATAAGGTAGGAGAAGACAGCAATCCACAAAATCGAGCCCAGGAAGGTGACCGCGAAGAATTTTCTGGATTTCTGTTGGATAAATCAAGTGGTGTAAAGGCGCAATGCAGCGTAGAGACATTTTAGTTGAGTGTGTGGGTCTTTACCTGGTTGCGGACGTCTGGGACTGTGAGCCACAAAGGGAAGATGATGGGCAGCAGGAGGAGGTAGGTGGCCTGTTTACGCCATGTTTCGGGCCACTCCAAAGACAGAGGCTCATCTTCTTTCTCTTGCTCATCCTCATCATCGTCTTCATCTTCACTGGACTCATTGCTGTCTTCATCGCTGTCATCGTCACTGTCATCTTCTTCGCTACCAGAGTCTTCTGACCCATCCTCTCCTACAGGTGTATCCTCCTGTAGTGGAGACAGCAGGTTATAACTCTGAAGTTCACACTCTGAGATACTAGCAGACAGGTATCAAAGATTCATTTCTGGGCTTTTTGAGAATACCTTTTTGCCCCCTGGTTGCTCCTTCTTCTCTGTTTCTGCTGCTGGGGCAGCCTCTGGCTCTTTGGTTTGCTCAGTTTTGGTGGTTTTTATTTGGTTTGCTCCAGCATCTGTGAAAGGAATTCCAGAAAAGTTTGTTTCCCTCAAGCCTCTAACTAAATCAGTTTTCTAAAGGAACCACAATTTAATCATATAAGATTTCATGTCTTGCCTATGGAGAAATAGAGACCATAGAGATTTATTAGGTGAACATCATGTGTTCAACATCATGGTGACTGTGCTGAATGAACTTTCGTCATGGTTGCATGTATTCCTGTTTTATTTATAATACTAAAGTCTAAATGGTTAAAAATTGAAAATCTCACAATGATGAAGAATCTCTTCAAACTGTCTGCTGTTATCCAATAAACAAACTACTCCCAGTAAAAACATAACATCCTTGCTGGAGGTATTTATATTAATGACACATTTCCCACTGCCTGTAATCTGATATTATTAAAATTTAAACTCAGGCATTCTGGCTGAATACCTCAGAACTAAGCCCACTGAGAAAGTACCTTTAGATTCTGGTCTTGAGTCCAAAAGTTTAATAAAAGATGCCTGATCAGCGGATAGCCATTACATCCTCCCATTTTACCTTCACTTTTGTCTTGAGTTTTGCTCTTTGCTGTCCGTCGAGCCACACTGTTCAGAGACTCAGCCTTATCCTTGAATTTCCCTAGAGACAATTGAACAAGTGAAACTGTACTTAGAATTAACAGATGCGTGAAAGAAAACTAAGCAGCTACACCTACACCAACCGGCAGTTAGGAATAGAGCAAAATGCTGTCAGCATAACATCCAAATCAACAACAGCCTCATAACTCTTCGTGCAACACAAAGCCATGACATGAAAAGACAGGCTCATACTTTTGCTCTCCATTAAAAATCCAATAATGTGCACTGTGTCATAAGTGATTTCTTCAGAAATGGACAAGTGGACATTTGCAAAAAAAAAAAGAACGGAAGAATTAATTGTTTCATTGTAATTCATTGTGAAACTCCCACATAAAGTACGGCCACCTCGAGGAAGAATAATCAACAGGAGAGGATGAAATAGACACATTAGTATGGATATTAACTACAGGCATCCATATTGATATTAGATTCAAAACATTCAACTAAAAAAATCCTGTCTAATTTCAGCAGCACGTCATTTATATATGTTAAGTGACCCATGCATATTTAAAATGCTGATTTGATGCATCTTAATGTCATTAGTGACATCCAAGGACACAGATGAAGAGAGTGTTTTTAATTCAGGGGCAGTTAGCTGTGATCCACATTTTACAGGCTCATTCGGAACTTGAGTCTTGTTTTCTGGGAGGCCTGAGAAGAAAGACAGAAGCCAGAGGCATAGGGCGAGAGTGCAAACGTCTTGCTTTAGGCAACCACAGGGAATTCAGGATATTGCTGTGAGAGCATAATGCACTATAAAGCTAGCCCTGTTAACCTACAGGCCAAAAAGGAAAAAAACAATAAAAATGTACAGGACCAGTCACCATTTAGTACCAAATCATTGTTGACAAATGTCATTACTTTGCAGTTATCTCACTGATTCCATAGAATTACTAAAAGTTTTTGTAAAGCCTCTCATATGTTTAAAAGTCCTTTAAAAATCTTAATGTATCCAGAGAGTCTTTCTTTAGATTTCACCAACCCTCTAGAGACTCACAGTAAGTAGGAATTTACCTCCTCCTGAGTATTAACCTGAATGTGCTGCCAAAGTCATGGTATGCTAAACTATTTTACAAGGACATGTTCCCAAGACACTTTCTAAAGGCAAAAATGAATCATATGGGCATGGGCATGGTCATGGTATTGATATGGTACTCACCATCTCCAAGAGGGTCTAATGTATGGATCATCAGTTGGAAGATGGTGTTTCTCATGGTGCTGTTGTGTAAAGAAGCTGAACTTCCCCCTCGCTGAAGGGATGGCTTCAACTGGAGAAAGACATGTCTGAGGTCAGCAGCTCACAGTAACAGACAGTGGCACATTAGTTAGTTGCATGCACTGAAAAGGGAGGCTGTTTCATAATGATAACTGCAGAAAAGCCATTAAGATGCAGAGCGATAGGTATTTAAGTGCACACAGTGCAAGTTTGGGGTTTATGGATGCTGTTTTTGTGTTTTTATTTGCAACTCGTTGGTTGTTTATTTGATTTTTTTTTTTTTTTTACCTTTAATCTGTTCTTGTCCTCTGGAGCAGGAGGGCCATTATCTTGATTGTTCCCATTTGCCTGTGTGTAGCAATATTTTTTTAGTGACAGTGTTAATTTCATCCTGGTTGAGTAACAATCAGTAAATATAGCCCTAATGAGCTGTTGGCATTGCCTTTTCACAAAAAGCACCTTCTGGAGGGCTCGTTGGTGCGTCAGTTAAAGATGAAGCTACAGGCTAACCCCAACTCAATTAAATCAAAACAAGAACACTAAAATTTGATTGCATATAATTTGAAATAGCATAAAACGACCAGAGAATTACATTTCTTTGTTAGGAAACGAGCTCATAGCATAATGCCCAACTAGGGAAAATGGGTTATTATGGGCTACTATGTGTAAAATTAAGTTTCAATCACACTTACCAATGTTAAACACAGCATATTAGCATGTTCTCCATCATGTCACTGTTTTGGCACAATGTGCAGATCTTTTGAAGGATGAGTAATGTGTTTATTCTAAGTAATACACCACACTGCTTGTGAGTTTAACACGATAAGAAACAAAAGGTTAAAGGTTTCACTTTTAAGAATATATGTAGGAAGTACCACAAAATCTGTACTCGAGATACAATAAGCATTTGTCCTCAATAGCTGGGTTTGTTCTTTGCAGCTATTTTATAGCTTTGTTCTCAATTAAATGGCAATATCTTTAACAAACTACAATGCTAGTGTGCTTTTTAGATGTTCATTCAGTTATCCCCCACCAGAGGAAACTCAGATTTAAATACTTAACAGGTTTATTATTTTGTCAGTTGAGGAGGTGAACATCAGATTTTACTTTTAAGCAAGAGAGCACTTACCTTCTCTGGTTCCTCCACCATAATAACTTGGACAATATTCTGGTGCTTGTGGAGCTGCGCCTTGAAAGCACGTTCTATCTGCACATTGAACTTCATGAAAATCACATACATTGTGTAACAGGTCACCAGCATCATGCTCTCCCACCACATTATGACATTGTCCAAAAAGAAGATGATGAGTATTATGAGCCCAAGTATGTAGAAAGACACATCTCTGAAAAGTGGCCACCAGGTTAGATGGAGCACTTCCCGGGAAAACAAAGCACACGTTCCAATCACAAACAAAATGTTGAAAACTGCCGAACCAACGATCGTGCCAATACCCACATTGCTATGGGCTATGAAGACTCCTATCAAGGAGGTGAAAAGCTCGGGAGCAGAACCTCCAGCTGCCATGAAGGTGGCGCCTGCCACATCATCAGAGATAGCCAGGTTGTCTGTGATCACCCCCAGCGCAGGAACAAAGAACTCATCGCACACAATAGCAAGGGAAATGAACATGTATATCATCCCGAAAATGTGAAGGATCACCCAGCCTTGTCTACGGTCTTCAACAGAAAACAAATCTTCAGGATATTCTCCCTTTATATGTGGCGCTTTGCCAGCAGAAGCTGGAGTGATGGTGGCTACAGGGGGAGCTGGATCTGGTGTGGGTGTCTTTTGTGGAGAGTCTGGGGCCACGTAAATGCAATGCACAATCGTCCGCTTGGTACTGGGTGACGGAGGAGATACAGTTGAGTTGGATGCTTTGATATCTGAAGTTGTATCCGTATAAGTTATCACATGCATCTCTGGTGTTGTCTGATCTGTGGGCTCTAGTTCATGTCTCGCAGTTAGAGGCTCCTCCAGCCCTTGAGTCTCTACTATAGCCTCCTCAAGCCCCTCTGTTGAGCCTTCTCCAAATTCCTCTCCAATCTGAGGTATTGGCAAAGGCTTGTGCAGCCTGGCACTGATGGTCAAATGGTAGAGGGTGCAGAGAAAAACCCCAGAGAGGAGAAACAGGAGCCGGCTCAGCTGCAGTCGCTTCCTGTGTGTGCAATACATTTTTCTCCAAAGCTGTGATGCAACTGGCTATGAAGAATTATACTACATAAATGAGCTTTTGTAGAGGGCAAGTCCAGCTCTCTCCCCTGCAGACCACCACGGGGTGACAGAATCCAGAACTTCAGCAGATTGATTCATGTCATATCCTCGACTCCAAGGAAAAACCCAGCCTACTGTAAATGACATGAGAGATAATATGACACTTAGACAGCATGTGGGTCAAAAGTAGAGTTGAGATGTTTTGAAAGCATTTGAACTGCTCAGAAAACCTTATATATAATTGTTATTGACACATTAAAACACTGTCATGACTGCTATCTTTGCACATTGTTGGTGTCCAGAATAAGGCAAACACAAGCAAATGCAACACATCAATGTGCATGCAAGGGTAATAATTGATAACAAAGAGGTGAAAACTTACCACTGAATGAGTAGGGTCAGAGAAGCAAAAATCTAATAAATGCAGATTTCCACAGCTGGGTGTAGTTAAACAAGCTGAAGTCCAAACTGTTGCCAATAGGCAAAGGGTTATGTAGGACAGAGGACAAGTCTTCACAATGGATCAGCATAACACCTAATACCTGAAGTCTTCTAAGAGGATTATGTGCATTATCGCACTCTCACTTTGTCATGAGCCTGCCATAGTAATATTTAATGTAATACAAAATAAAGGTGGTACCTCAGTCTAGTGCATAACTATGATAACTGTAAGTATTGTAAACTAAAGACTGACATTGGAAATATTAATTTTATTATATACCACATAACCATTTGGACTGCAAAAATGTACTCCAGCAAAACAAAAAGTATAATGGGCCTAAGGCAAAAGTATCATTGTTTTCTTTTTGATCCATCTCCAGCAAAGGAAGATGAATTTACAAAATTTAAGTAAGTAAAATCACATGGGGACTGTTGCATCAAAGAAAGCTTGCTCATCCAGATGGAGGGAGCGGTACATATCACAACACTGCCAATGTTGCCAAGAATATTATTAGACACATACATCGAGGACTGTGACTCACACACATATCAAAGACTGTAATGTACACAAACACCATCACAGACAATATTTTAGAGACACAAGGAGTTATTACCTATTTATTATACATTTACATAGTATATATAAAGATTAACCAAACTAAGCAAATGTCAAGAATCTAATTTATTTTCTAAACAATATGTTTTTGAAGTTAAAAAAAACCCCATAAAATCTTAGTCCCTTACTTTTGTAGCGACAAGAAATTTCAAAAAAGAAAAAGGAATTAAGTCCTCACAGAGACATAAGCATCATAAAAGAGGTGGGGTCGAAAATTGTTTAAATTGGACTTTTTAAAACTCTTTAAAAATAATCATTACATTTCATGTGAGTTAAAGATCTTGAGAGTCAGAACATTCAGTTCTATGTTGTTATACTTTGGTCTGTGAGATAATGTAGCTGCCCACAGTGTCAAGGAATGTGTGATAAGAATTAAAAGGAATATTAAAACATACATAAAGGATAAGCAAAGTCATTGCCATACATAGCAACATATACATGAATTTAGAGTCCTTTGGCCCACCTAAACAGGGCAGACAATGATGGAAAATTTAAGCATCATGCTGAGCACAAAGAAGACAAAGTAGAGCAGGATCATGGTCAAACCTAGCACCTTATAAAGCATCCACTTGCAAGAGGCAAGGCAGATGATGACAAAGACGAGCACAACAAAGAGAATCGGAATTGCACAGAACAGACCACTCCCGCTGACGGCCACTGGAGCAAAAACGTGGATAAGTGAGTAGAGGAGCCATGGAAGTGGAAGACTGATATACAGAAACATACAGCAAGAGATAGAGAGAGAAACAGAGAGAGAGAGAGAGATTTAAAAAAAAAATAATTTGTCTGTTAATCAGCATTTCTTGATTAAACGTGGCACAGCAGGCAAATGAAGCTCACCCCACAGTGATGTCAAAGATGCTACTGCCCACACAGCTGGACACGGCCATGTCAGCCAGACCTTTACGTGCCACAATCACACTGGTAATGAGTTCAGGGCTGGACATTGTTGCAGCCAGAATGGTCATAATCGGAGCTGAGATGGCAAAGGTTGCAGCTACCTACACAGCATAAAGCAATGCTCAGATTCAACAGAGGCAACACAATTCCAGTCTTCAGTTTCAATGCCCAATCGGTGTTTAGAACAGAATATTAACTGGATGGAAAACAATATGAGACACAATTTTAATAGCATTTTCCTGTCTTTGGCAAAACTATTTTCTTTTTAGGAAATACAGCAGCATGTGCGCACTCAAACAAAACAGGATGATGCCATTAAATTGTCTAAATGTTACAAGTACAGCTGACCTGATGGGCCCACCACACAAGGAAGCAGGAAAAGACAGCGATCCACAGAATAGAGCCCAAAAAAGTGACCGCAAAGAATTTTCTGGACTTCTGGAGGATAGAAGTGAAAATAAAACAAAATAGAATAGAACGAGAAAAAGAAATCAAATCAAATAATTGTTGATTAATTTAAGATAATAGTCTCAGAAATGTGTCTGGGTCTTTACCTGGTTGCGCACATCTGGAAGCGTGAGCCACAGAGGCAAGATGACAGGCAGCAGAAAAAGATAGGTGGCTTGTTTAAATAGCGTGTCAGGCCATTTTAAAGACAGAGGCTTGTCATTTTTCTCTTCTTCCCCCCTCCTTTCAGTCTCATTCTCAGTTCTAGGGGAGTCAATGTTGTCACTCTCATCTTTGGAACTTTCAGCAACTTCACAGTCATCTGACCCATCCTGACCTGTAGGAACAGCCTGCTGTGGAACAGACATTTAGTACATTGATCCAAGCCTGTACATGAGCTCTTATGTTTGCAGGTTGCAAATGATTAATCTCTCAGCCTTTTCAAACCCTAAACACCATATTTTGAATTCCTCTGAATTCTTTTTTTAATCCTTTGCTAAATTTCTAAACATTAACTTACACTAACTCTGGATGTTAGCTTTCATTATCCAATTCCTTTGACAAAATTAGCATTTCACCACACTGTAAATGTGCGTAGAAACGTCATGAGGATCTATTTCATGGCCATATTTGATTGCTTTCCTCTGATTAGCAAGTCAGAATGAGTGAAAAAATGCAAACATCTAATGATGTGGCTGTGTTATGATGAAGGCTCAGATTTCTCAATGGTGAACATAAATTGTACCTTTTCATAATGTCTTTTTAAATAAATTACGCTTTTAAATTTTAAACCTGTTAAATGAAATAAAATAACAGCATATGTTGTTCTTAAAGATAACATCACTTTCATTTAATCGTTCAAATATGGTTGGATGTAATTATTCAACTGTGTCTGAGTGTCTTCAAACTGTTTTAAAGAAACGTTAAAAAAAAATGCTAAAAAAAAAAGTTTGTATAAAGACAACAAAAATTACAATATTCTGTTGTGACATACTTGTCACAGGACAGCTTACCATATTAGGTTCTTTCATGGTACATTTGTGGAATTGGGCCTTGAAAGCACGTTCTATCTGCACATCGAACTTCATGAAAATCACATACAGAGTGTAACTGGTCAGCAGCATCATGCTCTCCCACCACATTATGACATTGTCCAAGAAGGAGATGATGAGCATCATGAGGTCAAGTATGTAGAAAGACATGTCTCTGAAAAGTGGCCACCAGCTTAGACAGAGCACCTCCCGGGAAAACAAAGCACACATTCCAATCACAAACAAAAAGTTGAAAAACTGCTGGACCAACGATTGTGCCAATACCCACACTGATGCGGGCCACGAAGACTCCAATGAAGAGGGCAAAAAGTTTGGGGATGGATCTTCCAGCAGCCATGAAGGTGGCCCCTGCCACATCATCAGAGATAGACAGCTTGTCTTTGTTCACCAGCAGCGCAGGGACAAAGAACTGATCACACACAATCACAAAGGAAATGAACATGTACATCATCCCGATAATGTGGAGGGTCACCAAGCCTCGTCTGCGGCCTTCAAGAGAGAACAAATCTTCAGGGTAATCACCATTATTATGTGGGGCTTTGCCAAGAGGAGCTGGAGTATTGGTGGATAGAGGAGGAGCTGAAGGGGTCACAGTGCTGAAAAGCACATTAGTGGGGTCTGATGGTGGACATTCAGTCGAGTTGGATGATTTAGAATGTGATGCATTGAGGAGTTTCTCCACCTCCTGTGAGCCTGCTGTGGTCTGAGCAACTTCCTTCACTGAAACTTCCCCAAAATCCTCTACGATCTCAGTCATCGGCCAAGAGTTGTTCAGTCGAGCACTGATGGTCATCGGGTAGAGGGTACAGACAAAGATCCCAGGGAGGAAAAACTGGACCCGGCCCATCAGCATTCGCTTCCTCTTTACACAATCCATTTTTCCCTGAGGAAGTACTCGTTACATATAAACCCTGCTGCAGGAATTGTCAATAGAAAAGAGCGAGTCCAGCTTTCTAATTAGCAGACAATTGAAGAGCACTTCAGCAGCGTACTTCATGTCGCATCTTTGGGTCTTTGAAAATCCAGGCCTATGGTAAGAAGAAATGAAAACTAAGCAGCAACACCCACCCAAACACATGCTTGTCTTTTCAGGACCCTTACTGGCATAATGTTTTCCCCAGTCACTTACCCTTAACTTAAGTATCGGAACTATATGTCTAACCCCAACCCTAACTTGAACCTAGTTCTAACCACAACTAGAAGTCTTAGGCTAAAGTCTTTGAAGTTGTGACGACAATCTGAAATGTCTGCACAAGGCAGAAGTAAAACGCTTGAACACAGAGAGAACAAAATACAAGCGTGGGTATGCACACACTGTGTTTGCAATATGTATGCATGACAGGCTTTCACTATATGCATTATGAGATAATTATGTAGTATAATGGCATGTTCACTATTCACAGTTTTTCCTCTCAAGGTGATCATCAAAACATTAACTATGGGGCCTGACAGGTGTGTCTGACAATTATATGTATATATGTATGTACGTGAAACACTTAGTCAAAGTGTGAGTGTATAAAAGAATTTTTTTTTTCTTCTTCTGCTAAGCAGTTGCTGATATTACATGATATTGTTCAAATTCAGGGCTCTGCTCTGCAGTGTGCCTCTAGATGGTGCTGCATGCAGCTGTGAAAGATTCAAATTTTTTAAATTTAATTATTGAAAAAAAAAAAAAATCTCCATTGCAAGCATAAGTCTTGTATAAAAATCCTACTCGAGACAACGTTGAAGGACTTTCAGAAAAATGTAGTTAAGTATTATAAGTACTTGTTAGTAAAATAGTTCTAACAAAATATTAGTAAGGTCATTCCGAGAACTGAGAACCAATATCATTTCAATTACAAGTATTCCGTAGTAGAAGGCTACTACACTTCATTTATTTTGTTATCAAAATACACACATATTATGTATGTATTTGTTCAACGCTGCAGCATAAGATAACGAGTTAAGAATCTAAGGATGCTACACTGGATAATATCATACTTTTTGATTGACTGGCGTGAATTTGAAACTTCAAGTTACTTTATATTCTAAAAGCAAATTAGGCACAAAAAAAACTGTAGTATAACTGCATACGAGCTTTGTTTAAATATAAGTACACAAAAACATTACATGCTTTTAGACATACTAAAAGAAGCTAACTTTACAAAATAACGCACAAAAGCTTCAGAAACCTCGTTAAACTTGAAACAAAAGACGCTGAGGCGAAAATCAGTCTAAAAATAATAAGTAAATTGTGGCTAAAACCAATTAAGAACGAAACTAACTCCAGATTTCAATGGACACACGAGTCAAATCAAATGATTACCACACTGATCAACTGACACATGTTTACATACGTCATACTTCAGAGTATCTCACCTGCCTAGCCTAGCAGCGTCACTCCTAGCTGCCGCTACTACTGTTTAGGCCCATAAGGAGCTGGCGTCAACAACATGGCGCACTACCGCCACTAACTGGTATGGAATGGGAACAGAAACATTAATTTCCATCTCTTTATTCCTTCAGGCGCGCCAATCTTCTACGATACACTTGAATTGACTATATCCAGGCGCAATATTTACTCAATTACGTAATAAACGTTGAATTAAATTGATGGCAGTGGATTTCTTACTGGTTCTTGGGAAGATATTTTTACACACGAAATCGTGTAGGAACTACTTATTATAAAGTACGCTGTTGCTACCCGGACTAAAAGGTGGTGAACATTACAACACAATGGCAAACCAACAGTTGAATGGCAAGTATAATTTTGTTTTTTCGTGTTTGTTGTTCTCTTGATATTGAGGTTATGGACGTTATCCTCTCGCGTTTGCTAAATAGCAAGCAGTAAATTTCTGTTGTTTAATCTTTTTGACGGTACGTTGACGAATATTAGCGTTCGCAGAACAGCTAGACAACATTATCGCTAGCTAGCAGTCCTCTTCCTGTGACATGTTCTTTCCCCAATGATTTTAACGACATTTTGTTTTTGTTTGATGTACACTAACTTTATTAGTCTTACAAGATGACACCAACACCTGCAGCACAATAATCTACTTAAACTGGTGAATGATCTTGTTAACATCCTCTTAAAAAAGAGGAATGAAGCTGTGGAACACTAGCATACGTTAGCTAGCTTCTTAGTATGTCATGTTCTTATCATTTCAGCCCTTTGTTTATTTTCCTTTAGTGATAACACGCTGGAGGTAATTTGTACCGATTGTAATATTGAGGGTCGGCAAAAGCAGTGAGCCATGCCTACTGTGGTCTTAATGGACGTGTCCCTGTCCATGACACGGCCAGTGTCGCTGGATGGCAGTGAAGAGTTTCAGAGGAAGAACCTGGCAGTCCACGGGCTCAATATGTTGTTTGAACACATGTCCTCAAACTACCGTCTGGAGTTCACAACATTGATGGCCTTTTCTTCTCTCTGGGAGCTTTTGGTGCCTTTCACTAGAGACTACAATGCATTACAGGTAAAGCACACATCATATAAGTGGATTTCCTCTCCCAAGACCAGAATATGAACAGTTAAATGTCATTTTATGTCCAGGAGGCTTTGAGCAACCTGGAAGACTATGACAAGACCTGTGTTGAAGCAGCTCTGCAAGGAGTTAGTAATGTTGTACAGCAGGAGTGGGGTAGTGCCTGTCCCTGTCAGGTATTTTCATTTCACGCAATGTCAAACCTCTGAATTTACTACTAATGTTTGTGATCACATTTCCATGGTGATTTAACCTTCCCGTGCACCTTGTTAGTGGTATGTTTATGTACCTCCTTCTATTGTCCCATAGGTGGTGCTAGTTACTGATGGATCACTGGGTATTGGAAAAGGCTCCCTACGTCACTCCCTGCAAACATTGAAACAGCGTGGGGATGAAAAGAAGTTTCCACTCCCCTTCCCTTTCCCTTGCAAACTGTACATCATGTGTGTGGCCAATGCAGAGGAGGTATTGAGTCGCCCTTTTTTGCTGGCACCATTTACTTTTATTTATTTGCATTTTGGGCTGAATACACAGTGTAGTACTTGATCAGATACTGTGCAACTAGAAACAGGTAGAGATGAATAGTGATGGCATCTACTCTGTGTTTATATGTTGAAATCTCAAGGTGAGATAATGCTTGATATTTGTTACTGTCCGCACTTTTGAGCAGAAAGAGTCACAGTCATGAATATTCATTGATTTGTGAATGAAATGTCAACGGCTGTGATAGTGCAGTGACTCAGAGAGAGGGAAGGTTTAAATTAAATTTGGGTGGAATATGGAAGGGAATTCTTTTTGATTGTTGACAGTTGATCATTTTTAATTCTTCAGAGAATTAACTTACTGACACGGTGTTCTCCATCAACTTAAAGATCTTGCCTTATATTCTATTCTACTGTCAGCGCTCACGTTAACTCATTACTCCCCCGGACCAATGACACTTAAATGTTTTATGACAGGGTGACCATGTGGCACTTTCTGTCACCCTAATCTACCTTCCAGTTTCCTCTCATCTGTTTTCCTACACTTCCACTCTGTAGGCGATGATAATTGCCATACATCTGACTTTCTGACCTCCTACTCTATAGGTGTAGAGAATTTGCATTCAGCCCCACACTTGCTCTGATCCAGATGTTATTTTCTGAATATTAAAAAAAAAAAAGTTTCATGTAGTAATAGTTTTTCCTAGTGTGCCACAAAGTTTCTGTTGCATCCACAAAAATTTGCCCCTGCCTTTGTGTTGGTGCAGTTACAAATGAGTGATGCCATGGACAACTTGGAGGAGCTACTCCGTCTCAGCGGAGGCGACGGCCAGATCTTCACTGTGGAAGGAACACTTTGCATGAAGAGTGTACAGGCCATGTTTGGGTATGACTCTGAGGAAATAATGTAGAATGAACTGTACATTTTAATGTCTTATGTTTCTCTTGTTTATCCTTTGTATATCTTTGTATCTATTTAGGAGGCTGATTGATCATGCATACTCGCCCTTCCTTGCCGTCTTGCACTGTGGGAACCTGTCTGCAGATGTACAGGTGTTCCCTCGTCCTGAGCCTGTTGTAATCGATGAAGAAGTGGAGCCCATACCTCGAACAGTCAGTACAGGTACGCAGCTTGCTTCAAACTTCACGATTTATAGTTAAATTTAAACGCTGCATTTAAAACATCTCCATTATGTTTTGTTTCAGATTTAGAAATTGTGGGCTTTATTGACATTGCTGATATTTCCAGTCCTCCTGTTACGTCTAGGCACTTGGTACTGCCTATTGCTGTAAACAAAGGTTTGTGTTGAACTTTTGTTGTCCTGTACAACATGCTTTAGGTGTAACTGATTTTGCCTCAAAGTATCCATTTAATCTTTGACTGGTTTTTCAAATCGTAAATGTTTTGTATTTATGGGACAATTTTAAACAGTTAATCATAATTTATAGTCAAGCATGTATTTATGTAACAAGGAAGACTCAAACTGTGCCTATGCTAATTTAAATTAAAGAGAAAATTGAAAGAAAATGCAAGCAAGCTGCTGATTTTGCATCAGAGTAGTTAGGATACATAACATACACATAATAATAAAAAGGTCTGGTATTAACAGTGTATTTTATTTGTAATTCATTTCAGAAATAGATGAAGTTGGAACAGGGACCACTGATGAACTTGAGGATGAACCTTCTGCCAGTCAAATGGCTGGCAAAAGTCCAAATTTTTGTGTGCTTTTACATGGTAGTCTGAAAATTGAGGGCATGGTGGCACTGGTCCAGTTGGGGTGAGATACAACAGAGCTTGTTATGTATAATAACACATCTGAACTGTTATGATCAGAATTTTGTGCATTAGGACACCTCCAAAGTAAAGCATTCTAAAAGGAGATTGCTTTTTCCCAGGCCTGAGTGGTATGGCATGCTGTACTCTCAAGCAGACAGCAAGAAGAAATCAAACATGATGTTGTCTGTGTTTGAGATTGGTCCAGAACCTTTACCTTGGCTTGGCAAGATCTCTCATCTGGGACCAATATCAGGTATCCACTCACTGTGACAGGTGTCACTACAGACACATCAAGTTCATTAAGTCTTTGCTATTTTATATTTTTAGTCCTAAATTGGGCTATTGTAAAACTGTTGTACAGGCCTGTTTATTCCTCAAGAGGAAAAGCCTCCCTGTACATGAACATAATCGAGTTGTTAATAATTGACATTTTATTATAAAGTTGGACCGTGTTGACCTTCACCTTTGTGATATATTTCAGAGGCAGCTGAAAATCCCTATGGAGAGGATGACAATAAAAGTCCTTTCCCTCTGCAGCCCCAGGTCAAACGAAGCTATGCCCAGAATGTCACTGTGTGGATTAAGGCCAGTGGACTACAGGTAAAATAAGCTCACTCTATGAAAGCACTTTTGTTTGAAGTATTTGCAGAACTGGCAGCTGTTTAAGTCAGTAAGGGATCATTTTTACAAGGTAATTTCTCGTTAGCACTGATTTGTTTTTTTTGTTTTTTGCCATCATTCAACAGACTGATGTGCAGAAGATCCTGAGAAATGCAAGGAAACTTCCAGATAAAACTCAGACATTTTATAAGGTAAATTTTGTTGAAAAAGACTGAACTAGGACAAGTTTGCTGAATTTAACTGACTGTTTTTGTATCTGAACCTGTCAGGAGCTGAACCGTCTTAGGAAAGCTGCCTTGGCTTTTGGCTTCTGGGAGCTCCTGAAGGGAGTGGCTGATCTGCTGGAGCGAGAATGCACCATGCTTCCAGACTCGGCCCATCCAGACGCCGCATTCCAACTCTCCCATGCCGCACAGCAACTCAAATTGGCCAGCACTGGTGACTCCCAGTATGCGGCTTTTGATCATAACATTGTTCCCATGCACACAGACTTCTCCAGCTGAGCTACGTCTCAATCAGTAAAAAAAAAAAAAAAAAAGGACTAATAGCAGCCTATGCAGACTGCGGTGGAACACAGAACAGTTGTTAAAAGAACTTATAAAATAGGCTTCTGCTTTAGTAACATGTGGATTTACATTTTGCCTTATCATGGAAAGACTTACATAAGTTGTTTGAAAGATCATCCCATTTCTATATTTGTACATGTTTTGTTTCATTTTTTTTTTCCCCAGTAATTTACTCATATAAATTTCTTATTTTAGAGACATTGAGTTTGACATTTACAGGAAATCTGGGAGATTGTTAAATTTAGATTTAAAATTCAGCTGTCTCAATAAAACGAGAAAAGAGGAAGGGATATAGATAAAAAAAATTCCTTAAACTCAGATATTATTGCAAAGGGACAAAAATTGCTGTGTGCTAAACAGTCCTTCATGGTTCTCCCTGAGGTTTATGGGAAGGTTCAGAAATACAGATAAGGCATAACTTCCTCTGTACAAAATACTTTTATTCTCTAAATTCTTCATTCATTCCCAAAATTATTCACCAATCACTTTATTAATTAATTAAAATGAAACACTATCACAGAGTATCAAGCAATGACAACTCTTCACTAATCTACAAAATGTAGACCAACATCCGAGTGAACGGGATTGTCAAGGATAATTGCATCATCTGTATGTGGTTCATATTGACAGTGAATACAGTTTTAGTGAGTGTGAACAAGTTGTGAAAACAACAAAAAGTACACTTGAGTTGACTGGTTTGAGGCATAATAAAAGAAAAAGGTGTTTGGGGAGGAGTTGCTGTATTGCTGAATCTCAATTTGCTTTCCTCTTCTTGGTGGAGAAACGCCTCTTCCTTTGCTTGTATAAATAACGGAAGTTGATAAAAAGTCCTGAGGGAAGGAAATGACCAAGAGAATGTCAGAAAAAACATGGCGACATTTGAACATAACATTTGTTCGAATTACTGTTTAATGTAGACACTCACCTAGAAACATGAGGATCAGATAGGCGTGCAGGAAGTAAGAGAAGCTGACAGAGGTACCGACGGCTTTTGGCAGAGGAATGCTGAAAAGTTTGGTGTCATCAAAGATGGGAATGGACTGTATGACCGCAACAGCTGCATGGAATTGGGAGATGTCATTCATTTTAGTGCATGTGCATGAAGAATAATAACATAAGTCTGAGAAAAGTTGCCATGCTCACCTTCAGCTATAACGCCTAATGGGTACAGTGGTATCCAGACTGTGTACCGCAGCCATGTCAGGATTTTCCACTCTGTATTGAAACAACCCAGCATGTAAAATGGATACCTGAAATTACAGCATTGTGTCAGCTTTAAGGAGAAAACAAAGGGCCCGCTACTACTGACAAAGCTTCATCAGGCCTTATCTATAACAACGTAGCCTAAATACCCTGAGGTTTTGCTGATTCCTGTAACAACCGCTGCACTTCTGCTGGTTTGATAAACCCCAAACTTTTGGTTGTAAAATTTAGTCTGCAGTTATTCGAATGATGATGCCGAGTAGATCTGCACTGTCGCCTTCTTCCTGAAAAAGCAGTTGTTGATTCGACATTTGCACCACAGATGCCATACTGCAACTGAGCACTAAATTCAATATTGATTAATCTGAAGATTTTTTATTATTATGAAATGATTGGTTTGGGAACTGGACAAAAATATGCAAGCTCATGTTTCATGTCAATCTTAGTGGCAGGGCAATCACAACTTTATCTAACACAGCCGAGGGGCTGCTTCATCAGGCGAAATTTGATAAGTCACAGTTAGATTCTCTAATGGTCTCTGGATCTATCCAGCGACATTCAGTCTGTCCATTTTTTGTGATATAGATTATGCAGAGATGAATACAATCTTTACAAATGTTCACCATTGACAGCAACAAGGCAAATGCACACTCACCTAAAAATCTCAATGGCGCTCCACAGATAAAAAACAAAGAACACGACTGGCTGACTGTGCATTTCCTCCACGCTACCAAAAATAATGAAGAGGATAAAGTTTCTTCCAACCACCTACAGATGTGGAAGAACATTTTTAGTGGGAATGGCAGGTGTTGGCTCACATCATGAAATTCCAAAACTCTTGCCCATTCATGCCACACCTGTATAAGAGTGGGAATAACACCTGTGCGGACTATACCAAAAGCAGCATTGAAGACCTCTGCTGCTGCCAGGATCTGGCAGAAGAACATCACATCCGATATGGTGTGAAATGTGTCATAGAGAGAACCTTAAATGAGAGAAGTGTCAAAGATTATACGTTACTGGGGTTTTTTTTTTTTTGGGGGGGGGGGGGAACAATCAAGGAAAAAACAAATTTTAAGTTTTCTCACCTTTTCCAAACATAAAGAGCCGCACAGTCATGTTGACAAAGATCCATGAAAAACCAAGAAACTGAACCAGGTTATACACAAACAAAAATCCAGTTTTGTAGCTAACAAACCCTAAAACATTTAGGAAAAAAAGAAGTCATTGAGGCAGCTGATACAAACACAAGACTGTTTACACCTGACATGAGTCTACAGTAACCACTTGTGTTCGGATCTCATTTCTGTGGACGCAGTATTTTCCTCATATTGTGGTTACAAGTTCAAATCTGTTATCTTTGCTGGGATGAGAGACCAAACATTAAATTTTCATTACAATGAGTGTCAGAGCTGCAACGATTAATCAATTAGTCGATCGAAAGGAAATTTACCAACAACTATTTGGATAATTGAATAATCGTTTCAGGCTTGTTTCAAGCAAATTTATTAAGCATACGTTGGTTGCAGCTTCTTAAAAATCAGGTCTTGCAGCTTTTCTTTTGTCATTTTTGGCAGTATTTTTTACAGTTAACAGTAAATGATTAACTGTAAAAAAAAAAAAAAAAAAAAAAAGATGATTAAAATGATCATTAGTTGCAGCTCTAATGAGCATGACAGAAATTACAGTCCACGTGTACTACTTACAGAAGATGTCAGCTGTGAGTAAGTGGTCCTTCATTGTGGCCTAAGATACATTTTAAGTACACATTGCTAAAAGAATGTGGCTATATGTAAACTAGGCCACCTCTTGGAATTGTTCACTGGAGATCAGACACATGTTGATGCTCGGTGTAAACAAGGCCATAAATAGGATTTAAAGCCTGCAGCCCCTGCCCAATAAAATATTAACAGAGAAATGTATCCAGAAAACTCACCTCCATTTTTCTGCCTTGAAGCTCTGATCCTGTTCTTTTTCTCTTCCTTTAAAATAAAAAAAAGTGATCAGTCTTTCCCTTTTGACACTGACAGCAGCCAACAACCTTATTTAGATGATACCTCATCTATTTGGAAAACTTTGACATATGCAAGTATGTTATGTAAATTTTCAAATACAGTACAGTGGCAAAGATTAATCGATTAGTTTATTGAAAGAAAATACATTCACAACTATTTTGAAAAGTAAGAAATAACCTTTTCAGTCTTGATTTGAGTAAAATTCTAAAATATTTGTTGGTACCATCTTCTTAAGTGTTGGGATTTCTGCATTTCTTTGTATACAGTACATTATTA
>KV751345.1:4329805-4343057 GCA_001698575.1 Mola mola
TGATCAATTAATCAAAAAATCCATAAAAAAAAAATAATAAATCTCACCTTTACCCGGATTTCCATCTCAGCATCTGACTCATCCAGCCAGCGATCAAAGTCCGGTGCCAGGAAGACCGGTTTGCGCTCCTGCAGTGACAATCGTTCCCACCAGCCCCTCTGCTCTTTCCGCACCGTAATGTTCACCTGCCGCTCAGTGGACCTGTAGATTACCTGGACACACACGTTCCATGAAAGAGCACAGTCACCTAAATTAGATGGCTCCACTACAATAAGTTAATTGTAGACAAAGGATTAATATTACCTCTGGCTTTACTGGTAAAAGAAACTCCAAGTTGAATTCATATTCATTTTGTCCTTTTGCACCGTGTCCTTGGGCTACACACAAAATAACACAAAGGGCGTCACAATCTGTGCGCTCTACGTAATATAATCATAGCCAGTGAGAATGCTGTGTAAGTCACCTCTGAACTGCAGAACCTTTTCATGTATATTAATGTCAATATTCTGTAAAAAGAAAAAAAAAATTTAAGCAATACTGTCTGCGCACAAGAGACAATATCTGAAAGAATAAGACACAATTGCGCTAATGGTACAGTTGAAACCTGATCGCCGGACATAATAGTTCTATTAAGCGTCAACAAACAAATGCACTTCCCTCAATTTTCAGTCAGTGTAAAACTCTCTTCCGGGGAACAGTGCGAGGTTAGCGCCTGCTAGCTCACCTGCGCGTCTGTTAGGGCCACCCGCAGGTAAATCTCTGCATGGCGCTGAGCCCAATACACGAGAGGTGTGAGCGTCATTATTCCGTTTACACAATAGGAAAGTGAGAGAGTTTTATTTTAAACAAACGCCTGGCTGAGCGAAAACTGAGCGCTGCTTGGTGCTCTCATGCTAACAGTCCAGCAGGCTACACTGAAATCCCAGAATATCCTTGCGAACGAGCATGTTCACCGTCCCTCAGCGTAACGACGTGCTCGTGCGCGAGCGGTCAGAGACGTCAGAGACGTCAGAGACTGCGCTCTCGTCCTGATTGGCTGGCGATAGATATTTACGGAAGCGGTGTTTGGAGGGGGGGGAGGAGAGGAGAGAACCACACTAGTTCACCGATCACTTCCCCGTGATATGCCGTTATGCAGACGGACAATAGCGATTGTGGTCTGAAAACAGAGTTGTTTAAATCTCATGGGACATTTTGTGTGCTCGTAGGTGTGACTGGAAGCGTTGCAGCCTTAAAGCTTCCTCTTCTGGTGTCCCAGCTTCTTCAGCTTCCTGGGGTGAGTCGCTCCTTATATTCAAAAAGTTAAACTACGCAAGGACATGTTTTACTAGTGTTTTTCTGTCTCTTTTTTTTTTTTTTTTTTTACACCTTTTAAGTGCTTTTTATATTATTACCCCCCCACCAGTTTTAATTCCATCGCGTTGCAGTTGAGCCTTTTTATGTAACGTGTAATATTTGATATGAAAGACATTTTAAAACAATAGATTTCATCTTTTAGCTCCTTTGGGGTTTTCATTTCACATTTCTGCAATTCACCAAATGCTTTCAGCAGTTTCAGCAGTATCATTATCAGGTCAGCAGCTGGAAACTTATTTTAGGATGGTTTGTGCTCAAGCTTGCTTTTGATTTTAGTATTCACGTTAAATATGCCACCGTTAGCCGTTAGTTTCCTCTGCTTGCCAAAGTTTGCCAGTGAGGTGGCACTGGTTGTCACGGATTGCCTTTTTGTTGCCACAGCCTGCACATTGTATATCAATAAAATAAACCATATTTTCAGATCGGTCTATCTATAGAGTAAGGCCTTTTGGTTGCAGTCGGTTTATCATTGGATCAGTGAAGAAACAAGAGTGAAATGGAGGTGAGAGAACGAGAGCTGGAATCGAACCTTCGACCACAAAAACCAAACTGTCCCCCCTTATTCCTCTACACCATCACCAAAAACAATAAGCCTCGGGTTTTAAATCATACAATCAATCACACTACTAACACTGATACTAAACGAAATTATTCAAGCCAGTACCGTGATCATGAGCTCCCCTGTGGACGTTAATTATTTAACAGGAACGAAAATCGAGAGCATGGGTGCCCAAAAAAAAACATCGTAAAAAGGGGTTTACGGCTGCTGACCTGTCGTGAAAGCGAATGAGAAGATCCCGCAACGCCCCAGTTGGCACGAATCCGTCGGGTGCCGACACGGTGCCAGACAAGTGCACAGCAGTGCCGCTAGGGGGACCCTGACGTCCCTCCATTATCACTTCCCTCGGTCAAAGCATGCATAGACTCATCCTGACACATGATGGCGCTATAGCTGTTAGCTGCTGCTGCGCAAAACACAGCACTGACAGTAAAGAGGTGCGCTTGTTTGTTTTTGTTGTACTCATTTCAGTGATTTACTGGTGCGCTCTATTTGTACATTTAAAGAAGTATAGTTGTTTTAATTTCATACCTCTCATAGCACAGTGGGATTAAGATGGCAAAACGGTAGTTTTAAAACAGCACTTCTACACGAATAGTAAAAGTTGCATATTAATGATAACCAAAAATGGTGTGTCTATGAGGAAATCTGAAAAGGGAAGTGAAAACAGTGTCTGGGTTATTGCAGGAAATGTGTTGCTATGCACAAAAAGAGACAATATCAGTATTACTGAAGTAAACACATTTGAGAAATATGTGCAGTAGCCCTGAAATTGTTATTATTACACAAAGCAATACGTGTATTCAAGTGTGAATGCAGGGTATAATGAAATGATAAATGTGTTTTGATGAAAATACCTGTTGGGTGCTAAGAGTGGTCTACAGGGAAAACTACATGCCACGAGTTAACCAGCAAATCTGACCATTTGAAAATGTGGAATCTATTAAATTGTCTCTCAGATATCGATCAGTGTCTTTACATTTGTAGATATCGCTTCTTAATTTTCTACTGCTTCTGCGCTATTGCAAAGAAGAAGTGAAGAAGTGACTCTAAAAATCCCTGTGGCTGTCACTGTCTCGTTTCATGCTTTAGGTGGATGTAAGAGTGGTCACCACAGAGCATGCCAAGCACTTCTACAATCCATCCGAGGTTTCAGTAAAAATCTACAGTGACTCGGACGAGTGGGAGGTAACAATGAACTTGTCACATGCCTTAGTATGTCTATGTAACATGGACAAGCTGTAGCACAGTTTGTCAAACTTGGCACTGCTAATAAGCAGACTGGTTGTGGAAGATTTCAGTAATGGGAGAAGTTAGCCTTCAGAAAACCTCCAGAATCAGAATCAGATTTTATTGCCAGGTATGTGTAAACATACTAGGAATTTGATTCCGGTGTTTCTGTCTTGGACAAGTGAAGGAAAGACAAGGAAAATATATCTAAATATATATACATTTCTACGTTGACATTCGAAAGTGGAATGTTGTACAATAGTGCAGTAATGTGCAAGTGTGCAAATGTTCATGAGGTTGACAGTTGACATATGGGGAGATCTGGGAGACAGCCTGGGGGAAGAACTCTGTAGCACCTACCAGAGGGAAGCAGTCTGAACAGTTTGTGTCCGGGGTGTGAGGGGTCCGCAGCGATGGTACCTGCCCGGTTCCTGACTCTGGATCTGTAAAGGTCCTGGCAGGTCGGCCCCATGAGTTGGAAAGAACGAAATTTCAGCTTTCCTGTTGCTAAAGCTAACAGGATTTCATGACCTCAAAAGCATGGCCATGTGTAAGAAAAAGACTTAAAAAGTTGGTCAAAATTGTCACCCAGAGAGGAGGTGACGAAGTGAGTGATTCTTTATTTGCCCGTTTAACCGCATGTCTGTGTTGTAGCTGTGGACTCAAAGATCAGATCCCGTGCTGCACATTGAGCTACGGCGCTGGGCAGACCTGCTCGTCATCGCCCCTCTTGATGCCAACACTCTTGGAAAGATAGCTAATGGCATTTGTGACAATCTGCTGGTGAGACCATGAAGTTATCGGATCACCAATTAGATTTAGTGACAAATAGTAAAAATGGTAATGGTTTACTCCCAGTTGATTTGTCCTTGTCACTGACAGACATGTGTGGTAAGAGCGTGGGATACCGCTCGCCCTCTCCTCTTCTGCCCTGCGATGAATACAGCTATGTGGCAGCATCCCATCACAGCCCAGCAGATAACCAGGCTCATAGATTTTGGATACACGGAAATTCCTTGCATTGTCAAGAAGCTAGTGTGTGGAGATGAAGGTGGGTTCACCAGTCCAGACAAAAATATATTATGTTTATTATTTGTTTTCATTACGTTTATTATATTTCATTATATTCACTAGTCAACGCTTTCAATGTTATTAAAAGAAAAAATAATAATCTGAATGTAAAGTAACCGAAACCTAGAAAAAAATTAAAAATTACCTGACCAGTTTTAGCCCGAAGAACTTCCAGTCCATAGAGTCTAACTGCATTATAGTAGTATTAAATAAATACAAGTTAGAACCGAGGCAGACATGAGTGGACATGTACAAACCCCTGCTTCCAAAAAAGTTGGAACACCCTGTAAAATGTAATTAAGACACAGAATTTAGTGATTTGGAAAACATTGAGATCACATATTTCATTGAAAATAGCTCTAAAAAAACATATCCAACTTGAAACTGAGAAATATAATTGTGTTTGAGAAGTATACCCCCCATTTAGAATTTGAATGTCAGCAACACATTAAAAAATTAGGAAACGGTCATATTTATTACCATGTTGCATCACCACTTCTTTTAACAAAAACAACAACATTTGGGAACTGAGAAGAACCACTGCTGTAATTTTGAAACATTCGCAGTTGGTGACAAGTCAGGCCTGCAGGCAGCTCAGTGTAGAATCTGGAATCTTTAACTACAGAGCCAGGCTTTTGCAATACGTGCAGAATGTGGTTTGACACGTGCTTTTTTTTTTTTCTGAAATAAGCAAGGCTGACCTTGAAAACAACATTTTTGTTATATTGATCCAACAAATTTTATGTATCGTATATTATATATTGTTATTGGTGGCTTTAGAGATGTTGAATTTTACCCGTGCCATGTGCACCCCCACACTATCGCAGGTACCGGCTGTTGAACTGTGCGCTGATAGATAATAAGCTGAATGGTCCCTTTCCTTTTTAGCCTGGAGAATGTGGCCTAATGATTTCCATGACTGTGGATGCAGCAACCCACTGTGTTTACAGAAGATGGTTTTGGGAAGTTTTCCCTATCCCATGCAGTGATGTTCACTACAGAATCATGTCGGTTTTCAGTGCACTGCCATCGGAGAGCTTGAAGGACACGGCCATCGGCTGTTGGTCTTCAGTCTCGTTCCCGATTTCTTCAGATTCTCTGAATCTTTGAATGATATTATATACTGCAAACAATGAAATCCACAAATTTTATGTTGAGAAACATTCTTCTTAAATTGTTGCACTATTTGCCAGTGCAGTCTTTTACACGCGGTAAGTCTGTCCTCAACTTACTTAAAAAAAACTTGGATGCTCTTTTATACCCAATCATCTTGCTAATCTGTCAATTAATTATGAGACGTTCCACCAGGTGTTTTCTTTTAGCATGTCACAATATATCCAGTCTTTTTGAACGGTCGTTTCATTTTCGTTTCGTTTCGTTTTCTGCCGCTTATCCGGGCCGGGTTGCAGGGGCAACAACCTGAGCAGGGAGATCCAGACGCTCCTCTCCCCGGCCACTTCCACCAACTCCTCCGGGGGGACACCAAGACGTTCCCAAACCAGCCGAGAGATATAATCTCTCCAGCGTGTCCTTGATCTGCTTCTGTCCTGGGTCCTGACTGTTGTTTATACATATGTGCCAAACAGCACTTCAGAGTACCCATAATTTTTGGAGTCCTTGGGACGGGTGCTGGAAGGCCCCCCATATGGGGACTCTGTCGTTCTTCTTGGAGACTTCAATGCTCAAATGGACAATTAAAAGACTTGGAATTGTGTAACTGGGAAGAACGGCCTGTGCGATCTGATCACCTGGTGGTGATCAGTTGACAGCTGGTTGGGGAGGATGCCAGTTAGACCTGGTAGGCCCAAGGGTTTATTAAGGTTCTGCTGGAAACGTCTGGCTGAGGACCCTGTAAGAATGGTTCTCAATTGCTACCTCCGGCAGAGGTTCAACCACATTCTGGAAATGGTGGGGGACATGGAATCCGAGTGAGCCATGTTCCATACTGCCATTACATAGGCAGCTGTTTGGACATTTGCGAGCAAGGTGGCTGGTAACCACAGTGCCCGCTGGTGGAGACCAGAGGTGAAGGGGGATGTCAAGCTGAATAAGGAGTCCTACAGGGCGTCCACACTGTCTTCAGCTCGAGTGAGGAGCTGCTGACCTCAACTGAGTGTATAGTCGGGTGGTGGAAGGGTCTGTGACGATCGCAATTCCACCAACACACATTCCGTGGAGGAGGCAGAGATGGTCAGTGAGGCTGTTAAACAACTCCACAGCGGCAACGCCTCAGGAGTGGATGAGATTCGCCTAGAGTTCTGGGCTCTGGATATTGTAGGGTTATCCTGGTTGACACACCTCTGCAATATTGTATGGACCTCTTGGACAATGCCTTTGGAGTGGCAGACTGGGGTGGGGGTTTTCCTTCTTAATAAGGAAGACCAGATGGTGTGTTCTAATTACAGAAGGATTACATTCCTCAGCCTCCATGGGAAGGTCTACTCCAGTGCTGGAGAGGATAGTCAGGTTGTTAGTTGGACCTCGGATACAAGAGGAACAACACGGTTTTGATCCTGGCCATGGAACACTGGATCAGCTCTATGCCCTTGGTACTGTAAGGGGCATGGGAGTTTGCCCAGCCAGTATATGTGTGTTTTGTGGACCAGGACAAGGCTTATGACATGTTCCTCAAGCTGTCCTGTAGGGGATGCTCTGAGTATGGAGTAGATGGCCCATTGTTACATGCCTTACAATTTCTGTATTGTTGGAGCCAGAGCTTGGTTCGCACTACCGGTAGTTTGTTCCCAGTTAGGGTTGGACTTCGCCAGGGCTGCCCTTTGTCACCGGTTCTGTTCATAATTTTTATGGACATAATTTCTAAGTGCAGCCAAGTGGAGGACGGAGTCCTGAGTTTGATGGAGTTTGATGGCCTCTGGATTCTGTCCTTGCTTTTTGCAGATGACGTGGTCCTGTTGGCTTCATCAGTCAGGGACCTCAGTTCATGCTGAGATGGTTTGCGGCCGAGTTTGAAGCAGCAGGGATGAGGATCAACACCTCTAAATCTGAGGGCACAGTTCTCAGCCAGAAACGGTTGGATTGCCCACTGCGGGTTGGGGAAGAGTTGCTGTCCCAAGTAGAGGAGTTAAAGTATTTCTTGTTCATGAGTGAGGGGAAAATGGAGCAGGAGATTGGCAGACAGATTGGGGCAGCATCGACAGTGATGTGGATGTTAACCAACCAATCTATGTTCCAATTCTCACCCATGCTCATGCGGTTTGGGTCGTGACTGAAAGAACGAGATCGCAAACACAAGCGGCCGAAATATGTTGCCTTCGCCGGGTGGCTGGGCTCAGCCTTAGAAAGAGGGTGAGGAACGTGGACATCCAGAAGGCCCCACCCCCCTGAGAAGTTAGTGGAAGTGGCCAAGGAGTTGAGCGTCTGGATCTCCCTGCTCAGACTGCTGTCCGTGACCCGGTCCTGGATAAGCAGCAGAGAACGAAACATAACAAAACAATGCTGACATTGACATGGCAATTCTTTGCACCTAACGATAGTGGGACTTCAGAGTAAAGAGTGTGGGTAGTATACTGGCTTGTCTGCAGTCCAAACCTGTTCTCCACTGAAAATTCCTGGAGCATTGTGTAGATCAAAATGCAACAGTGGAGACCTCAGACTGTTGAACAACTGAAGTCATACTAACAAAAGAATGGGACAGAAATCCACTTTTTTTTGACATATGTTGCAGGCATCAAGTTCAGAATGAGCGTTCACATTCCAAGGGTGAACATAAAATATTTTGTCTTACAGTATATCGTATTCAACTATATTTAGGTTAAAAGGGGATTCAAATTATTGCATCCTGTTGGTATTGACAGTTTACATAATCTCCCAAAATTTTTGGGTGTTGGGGTTACATGTTCCTAACTGTGACCGGAGAGAATACACAAATAGAACTAAATTAGTAGAGCCCTGTACCATTTCCTTTTTCTGGCAAGGCTAAAAATGAGTCATTTGTTTATTCCTGAGATTTGTCATTTGAGCACAGATGGACAATTAAGAAAGTCATTATTTGGAGGAATAAGTTACAATAATATAAGCCAGCCAGAGAACAAAATAAATGGTGTTATAATGTCCGAGATATCATCAGAGCTGATTTAGCGTTACAACTTTGATTAAACGCAAAAAACCATTCATGGTGAAGTTAAAGCTGCCTTTCCTGTTCTTGGCAAGCTAGAGAGTCCACACAGTTATTGATTTCTGGGACTGGCTCCAGAATGGGATAAGGAAATGATGATGGGTAGGTTAACTGTTATACTTTCTAGTTAAGTATAGTCATCTAGTTACCACTGAAGATGGTCGGACTAGAAAGGTGTAGGTGCACTGTGTCCTCCCAAAGACATTACGAGCTTTTCGAATAATGCAATGTGTGGTGCCACACCTGCTAATCACTGAAGTATGTGACCTGTGTAGATTCTTAAACTGAGGCTGTCACCCCATTACACCCTCTCAACCTCACCACAACTAATCTTAATATTCATTACACCCTACATAACTTAAATGTTTAATGACAACTTCAGTCTATTCTTTGCTGCTGTTTGCTGCTGTCTGAAAAATTCAGCTAAACACGTAAAATAGATTAAAATCTAGCCCCGACAGCAACCCCTTGTTCTCCTTGAGCTATTTTTTTTCGTTTAACTCTCACACTTTAGTTGCTGTCATGTAAAAGAATAAAGAATAACTTATAACAGGATGCTTTTTTTTGTTACAGGGTATATAAATCTTCGACATGTCAATGACTGTATTGTGTCTTGTTTTGATGTAACCAGTGTCTGTCTATGCAATATGGAGGCCACAAATGATTTTACATGCAAAAAGGGTTCAAGAGATGTTTATTAAAGTGTGTAGAATGTCAAACAAAAGTGCATGAGATGTGTGCATGCATAATTCTGTAACTCTCTACTCTCTTGCAGGCAAAGGAGCCATGGCAGAAGTGTCAACTATTATCGGTTTCGTCAAACAGTATCTTCAAAACACAGATGAGTAGTCTCAGAAAACATGCCTGTCATATGGCATTCTAGATACCTCTGGCAATAAAAGACAAATATAAAATTACAGCCTTAAGCAGCAGTGTACAGGCCCTTGCGCCCCTGTGCATTTACCAAAAACCCCAAAGTTCACACCACTTTACACCCAAAATTGTCCTGATCAAATTTAAAATCAATTGGGGTAAATCTGTAGGAGGAGCTCTTTTAAAATATAAGACAAGCAAATGGCTCAAAAATCGGCAAAATTGATGAGAAAATGCAAAATGGACGACTTCCTGTTGGGTTTAGGTCCTGGGTCCACGAGCCTTTTTTTTTTTTTTTAGCTCTTCATTTGATACGTATTTCTACCATATTTCATACGTATAGGTCAAGTTAGCTGTGAGGGCTGCTCCATAGAAAATTTGCTCAGGCACTTGCCACGAGCGATGTGTGAGTAATTTGGAGAGATAATAAGAAATTATTAAAATGATAAAGGTCCTGTTCAAACCCTCCAGGCCCTACATACCCATTATGAACACAACTGGTTTCAGTGTTTTATCTTCCTCAGTGCATGTAAATGGGATGTCTTCGATTGGCCCTTACTCTTCTTGCACCTCTCATGTCAGCACAACATACATTTTTCTCCTTCTTAATAGTACGTGGAAACAAAAACAAATTGCCAGCAGCAAGAGTGTTAAATTAAAAAAATAGTTTGTTACTTTGTGTTTTCATATACTGACACTATTGAAGGCCTGTTGAAGAGAAAATATCCAGCGGACCCATCGGCAGCAGGGGAGTAATGCCAGAGTCACAGTGAAATATGTGACAATACATTTTGACAATATAATGTCTACAGAGCAGCGTTCCAATAGTGCCTTGCCACCATGCTGGTGACAACTAAGAAATCTGCTTCTGCGATGATGTCTACACTTGGTATTTTTCACATCCAACTTTAGACCCTGAGAATGCTTGCTGTGCTGTGCATTCCTTCTCTTCTGTGCTTCTTTACCGGCAGCACTGAAGACAGTCCTTCAATCAAAAACCAGTTTAATGAGGTTCCGTACTTAACTTTTCAAAGAAGATGCTTCAGCGTCATCTGAATGAAACTCTGTTTATTTTGTTCTTATTATAGCCGAACAAACAATGTGGTTGTGTGTATTGATTGATTATGAATAACGAAATGTAAAGTAGCGGCATGTACTTGTTCTGTTTTCTGTCTTAATTATAATCTAAATAAATTAATAAACTGCTTTTGCTCTGTGTTGTTAATACTGTATTTGGCAGTCTGAGGGGAAAAAAGCCAAGTCATCAAAGTTGAAAACACTGCAGGGGGAATTAAAATTATGAAAAATTTGCTTTCAACCTGATCACACTTAAATCATTGTGTCTTTCAAAACAGAAGTGGAAAAATACTGTCAATGTCAAAATTTAAAGGCATACAGTCTTGGATTGAAAATGAACTAAGTTTGAAAATATTTGTTTTTCTTGTTGCAAAACATGTGAGTTTGTATTACATTATTAGATTAGGTTGCATTTTCAATAAGTTGCAGTATCTGGGAAAGACTTTGTAGTTTGTTGAAGAAAAAAAAACCCCAAATGGTACCTGTGATTAAAGGTAATCAGTCATGGTTCCTAGGGGGTTAATTATGTGACACACGCAGCGGAACACCGTTTCCCACCAGACGTTTTGACAGACTGACTTTACTGCCAGAAACAGAACATTAAGCTGTCTGTTTAAGTATGGGTGTGCTGCACGTTTAGTGAATAATGAATACTAGTAAAGCTTTTTTTGTGGGGTCAAAATACATTCTTTTATTTGTACTAATTATTATGTTTAATTTCTTTGAGCAGGTTCCATTTTAATGCCCTAAACAATGTACTGAGGAGAGGGGGATGTATTTTACAAAGCGCTTTTTTTTTTTTTTTTTTTTTAAACCATGACCAAGGTTCACATGGTTGACACGTTCGACATGTTTATCTTGGTGAAAATCTTCCATCTCCTAACAAAGTGAGAAGCACCAGTATGGTTTGTGTCATGAGGAGACAGACTGTCATACCAAACCAGACAATGGTTTGTTTATTAGTGAGTGGAAAAAGAGCGTAACAACTGTCACACTTGTGTGATAAACTAAAAGGGACTGCAACTTGTCTGTGGCAATCAGAGAGGCGTGTCTCCTCTGCAAAGCCATCCCGTTGTCGGGTAGGGCTGCACAACACTTGAGACTACCGACTTTATAAGGGGTCCAGGCACAAATACTAAAACACACACACACAGAAAACAAAAGATTGATTCACAAATACAATCTAAATCAGGACTGTTAGTGTTTAGTCGATTATTCGAATTCTCTCTTAATTATTACTTTTCTTGTTTTAGAGCCGTCTTGAGAAGAGTCTTCCTGATTTCAGGCCTCTCTTTGTCGATTTGTACACTGCACACTTGCCCCTCTTTCCAAAGCATCAGGTTATCTCCTCCCTCGAAGACTGAACACGTCTCTAACATAGACATACAGAGCAGCATATACTTGGTCATGTTTCTAATGCTTTCCAGATAACAAAGCCTTATCTTAGTTTATCTCTATTCCCACAAAAAATCCAAGGGAGGCGGGAGAAATTTGGTTGGCAAACATTGGCATTGATAATACTGAGCTGTCGAGGTTACAGCACATGGAGCGACGTGAGTGGCTCTCGAACTAAACACATCCTTCCCGGAGCCATAACTTGTCCCGCTGCTATTGGCTGCTGTGTGATTCTGTTAATAATGCCAGAGGAACATGACATCAGCCACGCCAACACAGGGGAGTATCGCCCAGACCTTGACAGCTCTGCGGAGGAGTGCACAGCTCGCAGGTGCACCTAATGGGAATAAACACCATGTTCCCACAACTATGGCCATATTATCCAAACTTCACACAGGGTGTATTCAGATGCAATGTGAAATAACAAACGTTGCACTTCTAAGACTAAACATATTACTTTTTTTCTGCTACAAATTCTGTTTACTATGAAAACTTCCTGCTCAGTGAACTAAAAATATTTAATACTCTCTTATCAAGCTTTGTTATTTGATGTTTTATAAAACATGGGACAAAATGGTGAAATGACACCAAAGATCTATAGGCAATGTCAGTGGATTCAGGGGATTCTTGGGGACTTCCAGCAAAATACATGGCAATTTATTTTCACCATAGTTCCCTTTGTAAGTAACATGACAGCATCATTATTTTAGTCATAAATAAAACTGAAATAGGGAGCCCTGGGACAAAACCTTTTAAAAGGGGGATCTGTTGTGTATTTTTTTTTAATCCGTTTAGGGGTCTTTGGCATGAAAACAAGGACTTGGGTTTGGGTCTTGTCTGAGGGCACAAAAGCTTTGAGCTCACGAGAATGTCACATTTTTATGATGCAAGCCTGCTATCACTAGTGAGTGTCACGCACGGTCAGCTGAAAAGTATTAGTAAGAATTGATGTACAACACTGCCGGGCTGGCTGTCAGGAGAGATGTCACAGATGAAAGATAATCCGGTGGCCACCTCGTTCCAGATTATTATTTGCCTTTCCATTTTCGAAACAGGCTTCTCACAGTATGTACACTCACCATTCACCAGCTACCAACCCGTAAGAGTGCCTTTTAATAAGGTGGTTACTTAGAAATCAAGTGACCTGAGAACAAGTCAAACAAGAAGGACTGTGGGGTTTTTTTTTTTTTTCTTTGCTTTTCTTTGTGTGCGTGTGTGTGTTGGTGTTCAAGTGCACGTACGTCATGTGTGTCTGTTGTAACTTGCTCAGACTCAACAGGTTTCTGGCCACTGGGAATGTTCAGAGGTGTTTCATCAGAAAGTGCATCCTGAGAGATCACCAGCTTTATCCCCCGCATCGCCACAGCTCACCTCTTTGACTTCCAGACAATTAAAGAGTAGTAAACATCTTGCGCGTTCCCTACGTGCTGTGTGACATATTGTATATGTATTTACGTCTACTTAGACAGTGTACGCTTTATGTTTTAATAATAAATATGCTTTTTTTTTTTTTTTTTTTTTCATTTTTTTTTTTTCCGGTTTTTTTTTTAAATCCT
>KV751345.1:4343068-4373072 GCA_001698575.1 Mola mola
GATCGCCCCCAGAAAAAGACAAACCTGTCTTCGAGCTCATTTGTTTGCTTTGATGAGATAACAGCCAAGGATAATTCTGTATTTGTGTGTATTAGATATTTTAATTCTAGTCTCGCAGTTGGAAAAAGCCTTTGATAATAGACAAATATGCTGCCAGCAAATATTTAAAAAAAATACAAATAGTGCCTTCAGTCTGTGTGATTTGCCCTGCCAGTTTAGCAGTCTTGGTGGAAATACTCAGCTCCTTTACATAAACAATAACGCTGAAAATACCGTGTTACCAGTAAAAGTCCTGCAATAAAAAAGTATATAAGCACAATCAGGAAAATGTATGTAAAAGATAAAAAGTGCTCATTGCAGAAAAAGCCCCCTATATCTTTAAAAACCAGAATTTTACTGTTGCACTTGCTTGAGCTGGAGCCACTTTCAAACTTATGGTACAGCACTGCCACTAATGATCGTTTTCATTATGGATTAATGTGGTGATCCTTTTCTCCATCATTGTCCAGACAAAAGTGCCAACCTTACTAGCAATTATTTAATAGGAAAAACAGCGAATCATGTTTTGCCGTCGGGTACTTGAGTAAAGTGTGCTGGAAATCTTAACAAATTAAGGAGTTCGGGTGAGCCTTGTCTTTTGTCTAGTTTATGCTTTTGCATGCAAGAGGACCAAGTCCATCGCGGAGTCGATGGGGTTCTGTTTCCTCTGTTACGTGTCTGCCTGTGAAGGGAACAGACTACGTGAAGCCTTTGTGTGACATGAGTTTGAGATTGAAAATAGATGGGTTGCGACAGAGTTCGTGCCAGCGGTCGGGGTTAAGCTATAGTACCGTAGCCTCAGGGCCTAGTTCATGGTAGTAAGAAGAGTTCAGGTACGGTTTAATGGCCTCAGCTGCAGTCAGGACAAGTGTGATTTAACGGTCACAGTGATATTTAAATGCAGATACTTATCAGATATGGAAGTACACATCGGTTGACCTACTGACACATATGTTATTATTGTAACACCCATATCATTATCACTACATTTGGCCTGGTAGAGACGTATAAAACTACCACAGATGACCCTTTCCATAATGGATTAATCCTTTTCTCCATCATTGTCCAGCCAAAAGTGCCACCATGACACTGTGAAAAACAAAATTAAGTAATCCATTTCGGCTGTACTTGGACATTTACAAGTTTGGTGTGGAAAAATCTTAACTTGTAAAGTCACTGAAGCTGTCAAATAAATGGAATGCAGTAAAAGGTGTCACATTTCCCTCTGAGATGTGTTGCGGTCAGTACTTCAGTTAATTTATTACACTGCAGTCAGTTGCAACCAGTTTCCACCGGCAGAGAACAACATGTAAGCAAGAATCTAATGATTTTTTTTTTTTTTCATGCCTTATCGATAGAAAAATAAGTATGTACTCTCACTAGCTTGTTTTTTAAGATAAAGAAGCTATGTTATGTGAAGGTCATGGCAACCCACATAATATAAACTGTTTTTGAGACATTTAGAGATAGCACATAATACTGCATTGGTGTGTGGGAGGATGAGACATTCCAATACCAGACAACTAGTGAGGAACTGGGATTAGAGTGTTTTACGACATGTTTTTGTGTGACTATAAAGGGCTAAGCGAAACCTTTGCGCTTTGAGCATTACAGCTGAGGGATCATAGAGTAATGATCTCTCTGTGCTCCTTCTCGCAAGAATAATAAACCTGGGGTGAATTCAACAGAAAACGCACTTCAAAATCCTTTATTGAGACAGTGGCGGATAGTTTTCTCACCCACACTTACGTGTCCCCTCTTGCGTGAGGATTTGTGTTGCTGTACACATACAACACACTTTTAGACCCCTGATGCTTCATGTTGCTAAGCTGTAATGCCATAGTAACCGAAAATGAGGGGTGGGGGGGTTGAACGTGCTCCACGGGGGAAAGTCCTCAATCAAACCCCCTGACGAGTGTGTCGGCACCTGCGAGGCCACAGGGACTGATAGAAGCCATTAATTTGTCGAGACTCAACTACTGCCAACCCTCAGGACACACGAATTACTCTCCGGCGACAAGGGACCGGTATGATGCAAGTCCAGCAAGATATGAACTCATCCGGCCGTAAAACGGAAGGATTTAGGCTTTAAATCACGTCGGATCGCCTGATCACCAGAACGGCCTTTTATTTGAGCACCAGTGATAACACGTTGTTTTTATTTTGCTTCGCTGCCTCTATCAAACAAGAAGTGAAACGCCAGCGTGGTTGTGATCGTGCCTGACCTGATTTTAACTTTGGTCAAGTGTAGTCAACCATTAACTACATCAGGATGAGGTCAAAACTTGGCGATTCTGTGACAGAGCTTGACTTCCCAGCACTGCTTGTTACTTAATCTGAGGACGCACCGGTGACTGTGGGGTTACGGGGGACTTTTCAAGGGAAGTAGTGAAATATGGTTTCCTTCATTTTCTTGTTTCAGATATCCTTATAGCCACTCCATGGAAACTGATTTTGCCTTCATTAAAAGCTCTGCTGGTACATATTAAAAAGAAATAAAAATAGAATGCAATATTTGAGTTAAAATCAGGGACATTCAATATAGTCTTGACTCATTACAAATAAACTAAAATGTAAAGATAGTTTCAGACTGTCCTTTTTTCTCCTGTTGCCATGGGTATTATAAACACATTTGGATATCACCATGCAATCCATGGTGATATGGCGTGTTTACGTGATGGCTTGTGCTGTGAGCGTCGCAATCAAAAACAAAAAGGCTAGAAATATTTCACTTTTTTTGTAATGAATACAGAATCTATGAAAGTTGGCAGTTTGTGTGCAGAGATTACAGCATGGGGTCTCCCCGCCCAATGTTAGTGAGAAACCAACCAGCAAATGCATCTGAACGCCATCGGAGTGGAATAAAGGCAGGTTCGGACACCCAAACAACGGAGGGGAATGTGGGGAATCGCACCACAGACATCAGGCTCGTGCTGTGAAACACACGCGCGGACGTGGGGAGACTTGCAGCCAATAAAAGTGAGAAAAGTGGCCAGCGGGAGAACATCAGGCTCCGCGGGACTCCGCCTATCGATCAAAGACCATCCTCCTTTCTCTTGTCTCTTCTTCACTTGGTTCACTTCTCCGGCAGCCGCGTGGACCTGCCGGGGCGCCTCTTCCTCTGCTTCGGTGGGACTTTGGCGCGTCCGGGCCGAGCGGGTCTCTGGTAGGACTCGAACCCTGCCCCCCCACCAGCACCCGGGCCTCGGTTCACACGAGCTCTCTCTCTCATGGAGTCTTTGTGGAAGCGTTTGCTGTCACCGCAGCGGCGAGGTAAGGACACGTACCCCCCGTACGGGCTCCTCTCGCGCGCGGCACATCCGCGCAAGGAACTGCGCGACTTTGACCTCGCCAGGCTTGTCCGTCCGAGCGAGCGAGCGGCGGTGCACCTGAGCCGTTCGCAGCTTCGTGCCTCCTTCCTGCGCGGCTTCGACTTGACGGTGGCTTTCGCAGCCTGTATGGAAATGATCGCGCTCCTTGCGCCTTTTATTTTCATATGATTTGCGTCGCTGTTTAATTGGAGCATGTTGTTCTTGCAGGCGGCGATGAAAAGATAATGTATTTTCATCTAAACCACTGATAAGCAAATAAGTCCACGTATGTGTGCGCGCGCGTCATTTTCCCCGGATAAAAACGAGCGTTGCAAACTTTACTTGAGCGGACAGGTTCGGTGGACATGATAGAACTATTTGGGACTTTGAGACGGACCAGAATGGGGGCGGGATATGATTCCTGTGTTCCCCCACGTGGTTTGCCCTGTCGGAAGTCACACTCTCCTTCACCCTAGTCTCGAGGTCTCTCAGAGTGTGGACACATACGGTGCAACTTTGCGCGACTTTCTCCATGCAAGAATAAATAAATGGCATAGTTCTCCGCGTCACTTGCAGACAAACCATTTCTTTTTCAGCTACTGACACTGCAAAGTGTCAGCAGGATGAGCTTGGATTTGGCTTAAGTGTGTGGCGTTAAAGCGATGTTCCTTCATCGCATACATGCGGTTTAATCAACTCATTTCTACGGTTTGATTGTGTTCAGGGATACTGGCGGGCCGTTGGAACACCTTAGACTCGAGAACAATTTTTAAAGTTGAAAGAATAAAAGTCTAATCACATGACGTGCTCCTCTAATGTAAACACAACTGATTCACACTGATGTTGAAATAGTTGTAAGTTTTGCGTAAGCTAAAATTTAAAAAGATCCAATTCTTAATTGACCTCACATGATATTTTAATAGGCTTAATATTTTGACTCATGTAGGACAAGCAGATTTGAAGAATTATAGTGAAACTGTCATTTTTTCAGTTTTCTATATATACAACAAATCATATCTATTTTTATTTAATGTAAAGTTACTTTTATTTTGTTCAGCATTCTAGCGAATATACCAGCACCTATTCAAGTTTGGCCACACTTGACAGAATGTGTCCACAAAATGAGAAACAAGGAGTGAACTTGTGGATTTGATGTCCAGGAGTGACGGGTCGAAATCTGTCAAAAACATCTGTCAACATCTAACTTTTTAATAATACTTAGTCTCTTGCATTTTGACACATGAAACAACAGATACTCAGATGCTTCAATAATACACCATAATGACTTCAGTCAGTGCTGGAAATAGCAAATGTCTATAATGATCATAAGTTCCTGGGACCCACATGCTGTGTTAAGTGACAGAGCGCTCCAGGAGAAAACGGGGTAAAACTGAAGAAGACATGAAATATATGGAACATCATGACTTCTGTAGCTTAGCTCAGAAAAGTTACATACATTTTTTTTATTCTTTACTTTATTTAGACATTTTGACTTTCCAACTTCCAGTGGTTTCAGATGTGAGGATTTGCTGTTTTTTTTTGGTTTTTTGGTCATATAAGAAACTGAGTACAATTAACCATTACCAATAATCTGCGGATTAATTGACAAGGACATTTTTAGATAGTAGGTATGGGGGTTTTATGATAAAAGTAAATAAAAACAAAGTAGCGTAAACAAAAGATTAAAAGTGCGCGTCAAATCTGGTAATAAGTTTTGGTTTATCAAAAAGCGAGACTCAAGTGCTTGTGTTCGATGATGATGATCGATGATCACAGGAATTTAGTCTTAATGTAATTTTCACGTTTGCACACGGCCTTGGTCTGAAGACAGCTTTTAGTTTCACAGCAATATATTAACCGCAGAACTGGTATGCTTAAAGCTGCAAAATGAGAGCAGGTTTTTTTTTTTTTTAATTGCAGCATGGGATGGCTGTCTACAGGAAATCTAATTTTTAACATTTAGTAATGCCTTTTGCATAGCTGTTAAGTCTTATGTCATTGCCACTCATCTCTAAAACGGTAACTTGCTGAAATTTCACTTCCACCAAAGTGCACCAGTTGGCTGGTGGGTGTCTTTTTTTACATACATGTGATGAGGCACAAGATTCATCAAGTTGTGAAAATGCCCTGAGCTAGTTGTTCACTAACATTGACTCCTTTATGTGTGCAGAGTGCTTATTGTCCTGTATCTGTTATCTTATCTGAGTTTAGAATTTATCCACGCTAATTAACTAATCTTGCAGATATTGAATAATGAATGCCATTGTCTAATTGCCCTTTTTTTTTTTCTTTTTTTTTTTTTAGTTGATTGCACCATCATAACAAATTTCCATCATGATGAGCAGCCAGATGATGCATAGCGTCATTAACCCGGGGTTAGGATGCAAGATGCCATTGTTCGATGGGACCATAGCATCGACGGGACTGTCCAAAACAAAAACTACGTCTGATTTTCTGGATAAGCAGACGATGCAGCACGACATGGCCTACTTTACTTACAACCCCAGGGGAAATGATGGAGCACAGTTCACTCCTCCTTGGAGCAACTTAAAAACCTCCCTTCTGGATGGCAGAAGCAGTGTGAGTCACCTCTCTGGCATGGAGGGAGAGAACCACATAATTCACCAGCAAGACAGAAGTTTTTCAAAAGAAAACCGTTCTCATTCTTCCCGTCAGTGTCATGCACCAGTAAAACAGGACTTCACGCTATACACTAAAAGTCGAGGAGTTGGTAGTCCTACAGCTGCCGCATCAGTTGCTGTTAGGAAACAAAAAAACAGAAGTGAAAGCTCATCTCCCTTGCACAACAACTCTGTTTACTTAGCGATTCCTAAGCCAGTTTATGGACGTAACCCCTGCTGTGATGAACTGGGCTGCATGAGAGGGCGATACAGTGTGGAACACGGCTTTCCACCGATACCAAACACTGTGTATAAGCATAACTGGTTGCAAGCTGATGCTCACTACAGTGAAAGACCAGCTATCCGGAAGAAAGCAGACCCTGCGCCGCATCATGGAAGTTTACACTTTGATCCGAGTGCAGAGTGGCTGAAGAGGGTACCCGTGGAGGCATACAGCCCAGGTACAGCCAGGACCTTGCCGGCTGTCATTGATCCGAACTACGCCAATTACCCTTGCACACTGACTCCCTCACTATTTGGTTCCTTAAATGAGCAGAGCCAGCAGACCTCCCCCAGATTCTACCCTGGCTCATACCCCTCCCATCATACATATGAGCATATGACCTCAGAGGTTTATCAGGAACATTCTCCTATGACCAAATATGGTCATCCAACACAGCACCCAATGTTTTACTACACCCAGGCAGATGTGGAGGTAGAAAACAGGACACAGTGTAAAGACACTGGCAGTAAGCTGAGAGAAGATGTCCCTGCCATACTTAAACATACATTTTCAGCCCCCCGGGAACATTACATGATGCCTCAGTTGCTTCATGGTGAAATTCCAATGCCTTTCCCTAGTGCTGAATTTCCAAACCTTGCCTTAATGCAAGGTTTTCCCTACCCATGTTATGCAGTTCCTAGATTTAACTTAAATACAGGCCAAAGCAGGTTGCCCCCAAAAAGGCAACATGCATCGCATAGCCTGCACTCAAATCACTTACGCGTTTCCCCATCCACCCAGTATATGGAGTACCCAACAAGCCTACACAGGGACAAGCCCAGCCCAAGGCTGCATGTTGAACCATCACATGCCAACTCACCATTTTTCCATGTGGACCAAACCAGTCCTACCAGATGTTCAAGCCGATCGGCTGTCTCACCATTCAGCACGCAGACTAACAGACTTTTTCCCACAGACGACAGCCTTGACATAGACCAACCTGGCCTCCCAACAGCTGAATTGAATATGGACAGATTCCATGATTATTCCCTGTGTGACTCCCAGTTTAGGTGTCTAAAAGTGCCAAAAGGCCTTCCTGTCTCCCCTGGGGTACAGCTGCCCCCGTCACCCCATCGCAGCTCAGATCAGGTTGTACATAATAATTCAAAAGTCACAGAAAGGAAAATTATTCATCCCCCTGCTGTTATACTAGGAAGTAAACACAATGGCCCTACATCGAGTTCAGGTTCCGAAGGACGCCTGAAGAGAAGTATTTCTCACGTATCCTCACCCATTGAAATAAAAGAGGAAAGGGACTTGTATGAAGTGGAGCAACCTAGGAAACAACAAAAGGTGAATACTGAGAATCCTCCTATGCCTGTTATTAACAGTGTCTTCAGTCTGGCACCTTATCAAGCACACCTGAGGGCCCCCAGGGTGATATTACAAGGTAAAGTACCTCAGAGACCTGCCCAGTCACCAAACATTAATGAGAATGAGAAAGGTCAAGATGAAAACAAGCCTGTTGTCTGTCAATCTCCTAAAGAAATCTGTGCAAATTCTCCAACAGAGGAGCCTGTTGTAGAAATCTGTGAACCAAAAATTCTCAAAGTGGAAAACGATGCACCAGCCACAAATAATTTTTTAAAGACCACTGTCAGTCAGAGGGACCGCATTATTATAACAAACACTAAAGAACCCGAAGAGACAGGTGCATCCAACAGTGGACATGTGTTGGTGATAAAGAAATGTGATCCCGATGAACGTGAAAGTAAACCCTTAATAGCAGATAAAAAAGAAGCTTCAGATGAATCCAAACCTGGTGAAGTGACTCCACAGACGAACTCATCTCCTAAGAGTGATACATGCTCACAGAATGATCAGGCAGTCACCCTTCAGCCCAAATCCAATACTCCACCTGAACCAAGAGAGTGCAGAATGCGTTTCAAAAACATTCCTCCACATTGTCTGAAACTGTCCACCTGCAATATCATTCTTCTGGATCCAAAGGCTTGTACAACCCCAGACAAGCCCCCTGAGCACCTGACAACTGAAGGTTTTCCAAAACTTGACCTTCAAATGCCAGTCCGGAAGCACTTCTTCGAGTTGCACCAGTCCCTTTACAAGCTGATATCCAAATCTGTGCTTGCGTCTTCAGAGCAGCAGCTCAGAACCTGGTTGTCTCAGCTGGAACTCAGCAATATGGCCTCTTCTTCAACCAAAGTCAAAAAGGTGTCCTGCTTGTTAGGGGTGAAAGCCAGAGAGCTTTGGCTCAATGATGAGATCAAGTCAGCATTAAATAACCTCCTCCAGAGGCTGAACGAGTACACCGCCCAGGAACGCTGTCCCTTTCCACACGTCATGCGAACAGGCGCCGTGTTCCTTCCCATGCTGGTGGTGAAGGAGCTGCTCTTTCCGATGGTCCAGGGTAGCTACATCGACCAGGTCCTGCAGGAGCACAAAGTAGAGCTGCGTCCCACCACGCTCTCCGAAGAAAAGATCCTCATCCAGCTTCACAAACGAGCGTGTTCCTCCAAGCTCAGGAAACTAATGTCCCTCAAACACCTGCCTGACATCTATGCAGATGTGGTCAGCCTCTTGTACTACACCTGCGTCTCCGAACATCTGGGTGAGTGCATGCTCGGAACAGACTGGGGCAATGGGATAAGTGTGTGGCAAAGTAAACACAATTCTAGTGAAGAGCAGGACAATGTTTAATATGAGGTATTGTTGGTTACAAACATTTATTTTTGTCCTTTTTAAAAGTCTGGTTTTTTTCCCCCCAATGAGTGTTGCTCTGGGATGGTATTTGTGCTGTTTAGTGTCTTTTGGTATTGTCAAGTGAGACAATGTTAGAGGTGCTTCAGTAAATAGTTGTGTTTAAATGCCCCTCAGGGGGGGAAATACAGGACACAACTACTTTTTGACTGAAGTAAACAATAGTTAATGAACGAGGCAGTAAAGTAATAAATAATGGATAGTTATTTCAGGGGTATATACACTGGGTGCCTTTTTAAATGCCAATTTGGGTATTTTTCTAAAAATACATCCACTCTTTAGCACAAAGACTGCAGTTCATTGTGACGGTTCACAGAGGTGACTGTTCCAGCAGCTAAAAACAACTTGCAAAAGTGTTGACGCTAGATCACATGCAATAATTCATAGGATACTGTTACCACATGAAAATAAAACCTATGCTTCTGGACAAAACCTCTTTTGATTATTTGAACCTGTGATGTGTTCACGTGAACATTAGTGATTCTTCTGGATTTTGTATTAAGCATCATTTTGACCGTGAAGCGTGTACCATGGTTTCCCCTCGAACAGTCTGTCCTCTGCATTACTGGCCCGTTTGTGACAAATGAATTACAGCAAACGACAAAAAGAATATTCAATATAAAATTCATCTATTTTTTACAGAATCAACCTCACCTGATGTCCAAAAGGGAGTCAAGGTATTTTTTATTTCTTTATGCTGTCCCTCAGTCTTACTGCTCTCTACTTTCTCTGATTAGAAAACAGGAGCTTCATGCTAACTTTCTCAGTGACTAATCTGAAAACGCTGCATGATTGCATTATACTTGTTGCAGTTGGGTAGAGAGAAGGGTGCTGAGCTGAGAATAATACTTTCCTTTACGATGCTGTTTGATAGTATTAAGGAGTGTGAGGCGGGGAGTGTAGATCAGATTACCTGAGGAAGGAAATGACAACCTGCTGCACAAATGGGATTAACTGGCACACTTCACGCGCTGGGAGGGAAAGGAAGTTGATGTTTTCATGCCTTACAGTCATAGAGGGCAGTGGTATTAAATGGTAGATGTGGTTGACAGGGATAATCTTTTAATTTAGTAATCTCGCATCAGTCCCTGCCAGTCTGATTCACATTATCTATGTCAGTAATATTGTGGAAGGGTGAGGTTGAACTCGGCCGTACCGAGATGAAGTCCACGGAATATTGCTCTTGAAAGGTGTTATCATTGATATTATACACACACTAAGAGGGAGATTACTAATGTGCCCTTCACTTTTGGTTAAGAAATGCCTTTTTCACAACTGCATCTGTCGTTTACTTGGAACAACTTTGCACCAGATCTGTGGCAATTTCTAACAGTGTTTACGTAATCTTATACCCCAAACACATTGTCCTGGAAAATGATGACAAGCTCCACCAGGTGGGTGGAGCATTTTGGGGCTCATTTTATACAGAATCTTTAGTTATTCAGTCAAACACAAAGGTGCTTCACTATAAGTATCTACTCCATGTTACCAGGCATGAGCTATATCATATTGAGCATTGTTGGTGGCGACAAAAAGTGATTTGTTGCAGCCTTTCTGACTTTCCCTGTGCCGTTGCAATAAATGGCCTTGTTGAGCTAAATGGTACTAGCGGCTAAACTTCATACAGGACTAATCTTCAAAAGAATTGTGAATATTTAGAACATGAAAGACTGGGAAATGCCTGTGTCCTCCTTTTCCATGTGTGATTAGCCCACTTTCGAAACAACTATAATTAATGTCTGTGGTGTAGTTAAGATGAATGCGTTGTGTTTTGTGTTTATGGGTACTGAGTGAAGCAGTTCATTTGCGATTGGCATCGCTTTAAATATCTGACGTATCATATTGTTGAGTCTTATTCTCAAGTTGTCACGGGTCAAGTTGCCATGGTCGGTCACTATTTAACGACCTAGGAGTAAGACTCAACATCTTACGAAATGCTCCTTTAAGGGTACTTGTATTGGTACTAGTATGATGAATTTTAAACGCGTTGCTTTGTCTTTAAATATTTTCTGACTTCCCAGGCAGGGCATACACCATGCGGGATTGAAAGTAAACTGCAAGTTCCCAAGATTTGTCATATTGAGATGCTGTAGCAGTTATGGTAATGTGGTACAGTGTTGTGGCTCATTGCTGGACAGCTGTGGTGGTCTGTAATGGCAGAGAGGAATGAACTGTGTAGTGCCCGCGCATGCTATTCCTGGTCAGGTGGGTCAGTTCCCTGTTGGTTTTCCTCTTTTCATTAGGATGTGTTGACCATGACAGAAATGGAGAGCATCACCAAACTTATTCTCTCACTCAACTTTTACTGACTTAAACTTAAAATAATTTTATTTGGTAGATGCATTTCCTAACGGAATAGCCCTTAATCGAATTTCCATTCATGCTGATAATATTAAAAGTTCACATGGTTTGAGAGCACTTGACTCTGGCATCCAAACATCCAGCTGTTGTTTAATCCCTGACTTGTAGCAGCTGACTTTTTTCCACCCTCCAACCTTGGTGTTTACTTTACTGCTAGCCTTCTGGTCTGTCTCTGCTCTAAGGGTGTTTCATGGTGGAGGATCCTGCTGTCCTCTAAGCACTATGGGAGCACTGATTTGTCAATCAGTATAGTTTTCTTTGTTCAGGGATCATCTGTTGTAAAAAAACAAAAAACAAAGTAAATGTTTTTTATTTATGTTTATTCAGGTCCACTTGTTTCTAATATTTCCCGCATCACTAACTCTCACCTTCACTTTTGATCAGCATCCTCATTTTTATATACACGGCATATTCTTAATTAAATCTGACCTCTCTTGATAGCTGTATTCCTTGTGTTGCAGGATTAGATCTGGATGACCCTGCTTCCGGAGTGACAGATGAAGAATGTGAGGAAATTATCAGCAGGACTCGTGTGTTTTACGACATCACTGCCCCCCCTACAGAGTCACACTCTCTGAGAGCTGTGACAAACCAGGAAGCAAAGCCTAATTTGAGCAAAAATAGAACCAAAAGCAGGGTGAAGAGTAGTTCAAAGCGCCTGTTTCTGGATGATAGTCTGTCAGATGAGGAGAAGGTAGATGAGGTAAGTGGAGGCAAGATGAATGCTTTTGGTAATACAAACCCGACTGGCCATGAGTCTGAAGAGCCAGAGAACAGAGGAAATGGCTGTGTGGACGCAGAAGATTGTTCTTACGACAATTCATGGACATGTCCTTTAACCTTTGACGAGCTTTCTCCATCTCCCAGTAATCCAGACACGCAGGAATCCTCCGGTGTGCTGCCTCTCAGTCGGTCCGCAGGACCTAGACCTGCAGTTAGATCTACCAAATGCTCAGGTGTGATTCTCAAACTGAGGAGGATGTTCAGCGAACGCCTGCACAGAAAAAAGTCCTGCTACCAAGCAGTCTTAGACTCGAGGGCGTTTGCTAATCCCTCGCTTTTACAGACTACTAAAGGGGAGGGAGAGGTGAGTGGCGGGATGGACGTTCACAGGAGGGCGGCGAGCTTCCCTCCAACTCTAAGATCCCTCCGCAGCGCTTCCAAAAGAAAACGCAGGTCGCTCTTAAAGATCAAATACTGTCCATACCTGTCCGCCTGCCACAGCGCCGAACACAGGCGGCGCTGGGTCCTGCGTTCGGCTGTGCAGAGGGCTCAGAGGGCCATGAGGCTCTACAACCCGGACCTGGTGGGAAAAAGGATTCGCCATCTGTACGAGGAGGACGACAAATCAGAAGTGTGGTACAGAGGTGAAGTGCTACGTGTGCACGAGGCCCACGTGAACCCTCTAAAGACGGTATTTGAGGTCCGGTATGACAGCGAGCCAGAGTGGAAGTATTACCTCGAGCTGTTGATGGATTATAAAAAAGGCTGGCTGAAGATTGAAGACTAGTTTCCCCTTATGTCTTATTACTGAGTCCAAGGATGTAATGATTAAGCTTTTTAAAAAAAAAAAAAAAAAATTCACGTGGCATTTTTTTTCATAAGCTGTGGTTATGCACATTTTAAAGTACCTATTAAAGCGGTTTTGTTTCTTTGTCAAATTCGAAACAATTTTTTGTTTTACTAGCAATAAGAAACCAGAAAATGACACAAAAAAAAAAAAAAAAAATTCACGTGGCATTTTTTTTCATAAGCTGTGGTTATGCACATTTTAAAGTACCTATTAAAGCGGTTTTGTTTCTTTGTCAAATTCGAAACAATTTTTTGTTTTACTAGCAATAAGAAACCAGAAAATGACAGATTTGAAAGGCTTTACTGTTAAACAGTGCCATTCACATTTGGGTTTACAGCTTTTGTGTCAGTCATGCGTGTCATTGTAAAGTGATTAACCGATTGTGGTTGGTGTTTCGTACCTGAAGCTGGGAAAGGCATTAATGTAGTTCTGTATTAAGCTGCTGAAAAGGTCTTCTAAAGAGTCACAGATGCCCCCATGTAAATGCTTTTATCCCTATTGACTTTGAGGCCTTTCTAAAATTGTATTTTATTTGAATTTTGTACTTTCTTTTGAGTTGTGCAGATTGAAATAAATGTTGGTTCTGTTTTGGTTTCTGTTTAACCTTCCAAAAATACAGGAGTTTTGACTTGAGGACTATGTTATGCATATATCTTTTGTACTCGACACACAAGTTTCACAGGACTTATCAAATTTCTTGTACTGCTAAACCTTTACCGCTGAGAGATTACCAGCAACACCCTCTAAGTACCATGTAATTGACAAAACTAAATAAACCAGTTAACCCTGCAGCATTTTAATGATTTGTTTCAAATTTGAATTGGTGAATTTGTTCCCATCCCGTGGCATATTTACCTACACGAGTGCTGTCATTGAAAACTGCGTTTCCAATGATGGGCTTGTACAAACTGTCGTCATGGTGCACAGTGGCAGTCTCAAAGAAATGATTTTAAAATATGTGTGTGGGGGGAAAGGTTGTTATGAATGAAAATAGTAGCTGCCAAGACAAGAGCACTGTGTCCATTGTCAATCAACCACCCATGCCAGAACAATGTTTGCAACATTTTGCACTTTAATATTTTCTCAAAAACAGACAACTAATTTTTCCCACATTTTTACACTAAAAGGAAATAAAACACCTTTTGATAGCATAAAGAAAAGATATGTAGAAAAGTATTAAAGTTTTGGGATGTCTCAATTTAATGAAGTAGCTGCTTTTGTTAATTCAAACATGTCAAAATGTTCATGAACTACTAGCAGACAGTTAAGACAGAGTGAGCCCTGGAGAGCATAATAGCCTAATGATCACAGCTATAGCTAATGTGTTACCTGCAAGACAACTTAAAGGAAATAGCCCATCTTTTGATATCACCCACTCAGCTTGTCACCAGTTTGACTTGAGACAAAATAAAACTGACATCATACAAAGAACCACTTGATCTTTATCATACAATCTGCAAGTAAACACTTTGCCTAAAATCAAAAGATTCATTGAAAGTTACCATGACTTAACTCCACGCAGTTCTGGAAGACACATCTCTGCAAAGGTCTGAGCATACTACACTGCAAAATACATAGCGCAGAAATGCATCATTGATGTTTGGGTAATTGTTGCAAGTGAGACCAAACCTACTCTAATGACTCACACAGTACTCCCAAAAATAAGATTTCTCATGACATTTATTCAAATAAACAATACAGTTTATAATTTGGATAGGATAAAATAATAAGTCTGAACACATACGCATGTGGGAGAGAATTTTCGAAAGATTTGAAAATGGATTAAAGGATGAATTTTAACGAAAGCTGACACTTTGGTGTCATCTTCTGACTTGCATCAGTGCCTGTATATTCTTGTCCCCTCTGGTCAATCGTGTGAAGACTGCCGCACTGCAGGGACATGAGTGAGCGTTTACAAGCAGAGACGACCAGAGAAACCACCACACTGAACAATGCAAAACCTGAAGGGGCACCGACATTTCCATGTCGACTCATCCTCCAACTATGTGCGAAAAACACAGTCAGTTAATGCAAAAGCATAACAGTGTTACGAATAAACCAGTCCTACAACCTTTAGAAGTTTGCCCTATATTCATCACCTGCCTAAGGATCGTGCAAGTCCATCTGTGTGTCTTGGTTCAAAGCCATGTTTAGTCTCACTGCAAGCTAAGAGATCTCTTCAAAGAGGCACAGCACCTATCAACCCCATGCCATCCCAGTGTTCCCCGCTAGAGTGATGCAAATGCCTGGCCCTGTTTGACAGTGATCCAGCCTAATTAGCAGCACTACAATTCTGTGCTGTCCGTACATTCTATCTCTCTCTTTCAATCCCCAAGGTGCAAGCCAAGCTCTAGGAGGGCTACCTCAAGCCACATCTGGAAAGAGGGCTAAAGAAAAAAAAGGAGTGAATGTCACTCAGTTTGGCTCTTGCAAAAAAAAAAAAATGTGTTTTAAATGTTAAACACCTCTAAAAACAGTTAAGAGGGTTCAGCAAAAGGTTAGATTAGAGAAAGGTAGGGTCAGAGCATTCTAGCCTTTGGACTCAAAGTCTTTTTTTCCTGCTTTTGGTTGTCTAACTTGAATGTGTGCTTTCACTGAGCCATTAATCTGGTCAACTGGCAACTCGTGATTTTGTTTTTCTATCAGTCCCCAGTTAGAGTTACTGATGAGCCATAACTTGCGCGCTGCTCTGAAGAAACTGGGGATGACAGGGCGAATGCCTTATTGCCAAAGACCTCCATGCTCTCGCACACTATGGAGGGAGTAAACACACTCAACCTACATGGCAAAGGTAGACCCTTTTTTTAATATTGGTAAATAATAAATATTTCAAAATTATGCAAACACGTGCCACTCTTGCTCTTTAACTTCCATGCATATGGACTATTTACAAATTGAAAAATACAGACTTTCTATTTTGTTCTTGTGGTGTTATCCACCCCCCCACCCCCCGAAATGTCTTTGCCCCTTTGCGATCAGCCTTTCAACATTCGGCCACCCAGACAAGGATCTCACCACATATTGCAAACATGGCCAGGACAATTAAAGCTGTGTTGAAAACATTTTCACACGAATTGGAAAACAAAAGTCAAAAATCAAAAACAGAAAAGATTCACAAGAAAACAGGAAAATAAGATAGTTCAGGGGAGATGTTAAGAGCCAAAAGCATGTATTTGTTTGAAATGGATTTTCTGCTTTCTGAAGACTCCACTCTGTTGCTAACAATACTGTAGTACACTTTATTACTCTACCTTTTATTTAAATATAATTTACTTTGAAGATTTTGTTAAACAAATCCAGGAAAAATGATGCAAAAGTGGTTGGTTTGTCAAAAGAGAGGCGGCAGAAGGCCCAGGCTGCCCTGTTAAATTGCATCAGCGCTCTAGTTTGTCAAGATACTCAAGAGTCCCTTGCATTGGGATGTGTCCTCAATCCTCAATGTACTCCCACAGGTCCTTCTCATAGCCTTCATGCACGTGCTGTAACAGCACTCTTCGCCTGCTCTCACAGTATCTGTAGAGACAAAACATAAAAAAAGCAACTAACAAAACCGTAACAGCCACAGGTACGATTGTAGATTCTTCCTTCACCAACCTGTATTTATCTTGTACTTTCTGCTTGATGTCCTGCAAGGAATCCTGGGAGATATCTCGCTCTAGGTAACCAGAGAGCACCTCAGTGGCATTTTCCAGATCTGCCTGGTTGTTCTGAGGAACCAAAAAAAATGACATTATCTTATGCTAAAGTAGCAACAGATGAAAAGAGAGAAAGACCAGCTATCCGTGATACTGTCCCCTTAATTTTAAATTGTTGATTGGCCCAGTTCAGAGTACAGGAGCTTTGGACTGATTTCCTGCCATTCATTCTTACCAACTAACAGGTAACTAATTTGGTGTTAACCTTTGTTAGTGAATTAGCTTTGCTTCCAGAGAGAAAAGTGATGAATGGAAACGTATCCAGATTGGTTTTGAAGAGTCTGTTCTTTACAGAAAAAAACCCGCCAAACTGCTGAAAGTCAAATGAGCTAGGATGATGTCATTATCGGCATAACTTAAGATTTCATCTGAGTGGGTTTATGTAAGCTCATGTAAGCATGTGTAGACGTATTTGCGTACCTCAAGTGTTTTTGACAGCATGTCCACTATGCTACAAAAAGTCATGGAATACAACTACTAGGTTTGTAAATGTTAACGATTTAATAATGTGTTAACACATATTCAGATTGCAGGCCAATTTACATTGTGGAGGATGAGGAGTCTGCTTGAAGTCATTTGTATTACAACCAATGATTGCACTTATGAATTGTCTTTGAGAGCACCCACTGTATCCAAGGTAGACGAATGGTGTGAAGTTGAGAAAAGTTGAAGTCGAAGAGGCGTAGGGACAGACAAACACTGTTGTGCTCACCGGTGACTACTGGACGTTTCTCAGTGATGACAGTCACTTCGAGGTCACAGCACATTATTTGGATCTACAGCTGGAACTTTGTTTGCATGCTTTAACTGTTATAAAAATAAAGGTCAATGAGCTCATCTGTTGTTGCTTGTTGACCCCGATTGCCACGTTATGCTTTCAGCATATTTTTTAAGCACGAGAATATACTAGACAGTAACTTCCATAGTTTTGCATTGTTGCAATTATAACAAACATACATTTGCTACATGCTACATATAAAAGTAGCATGTTCGTCCACTCCAAATACTGATAAGAGTATTAAAAACGTGAAAAATATCCCCTTACGGTATATTTAGAAAGGATAGAAAAAAATTGTGATTGATTTGTGATTAATCATAAATTAAATGCGGACAATCATGACATTAATGAACAAGTATTAAAATCTATTGACAGCCCTAACAACTACACATTTTTTGGAATGCATCCTCCAAGATGACTTCACAAAGCCGTTTAATCAGAAACACTACGTGTCCATAGTGTATACATACATATCATTTTCTAAAACTATTAACTATGTATTGAAAATCTAAGCAAATATAACTATTTTTGCAATGGGATGTGATTGTGTGAAGTGTTGAGACTTACATAAAAAAACACTTTTAAAACTTCAGTAAACTGAGTCCTGATTTATAAAAAAAAAAAAAAAATCAACAGAATTTAAAAAAAATTTAAATGTTTGCGTACTTAAACAGATATTGATGTAATGCTAATATCGGTATCAAAGACTATATTATGATAAGAAAAAAAAAAACCCACCATGGACCTGCGTATTTTGAGTTTCCAGCTAATAACAAAATTATGTAACTGGGGATTTTCCTTGAAAACGCTTTATTATCTTATAAGATGACAATGTCCTCTTACAATCATTAGTCAAGCATTTAAAGCAAAATTTGTGTATTATTTTGTTGATATTTATTGTGAGCATAAAATTAACTGAAATACATCGTGCCATCATAACGATATAGTGAATTATTTCATTTGATAACCCTATTCAGAATCTTTTTTTCTTTTGCTAGAAGTTCATCAGAAGTTATAGCCCAGATCTGTACACATTAATCCTGCATCCTACTGTTTAAAACACACCTTATTTCATTGACTACTGTTGTATACCACCCTTAAAATCCACCTGAAACAAATGATGGAAAATATTTAATTGCTGTGTCATAATAAAATTCCAACTGGAAACAGGAAAGAACCAATCACACAAGACAGAAGGTGCGATAGAACACTGGGATACATCTTGACAGCTGGTAACTACCGCAATGGTTGTAGCTCTGCTGAACTCCACTAAAAGTTGACGAATGATTGACAGCTGGATGCCACAACATTATTAGTTCAAACTGACTAGTTCATGGTGATCTATTTTTCTCGTGACGTAGTTTTACCGGAAGAAAGCAGTATTGGATTTTAATACAAAACTACAAAGAATGTATTTTTTGTCCATTTTTGGCATGTATCATTTCATTGGTGACAGTATGATCGAGGATTTGATCTAAATGAGGCAAAATTAGTGTTTGATTTCAGGTGGACTTTAACTTCCAATTGCAAGTGATAAACAACTGCTCTAGTATGCAGGATTATTTCTGGATAGGGATCTGCATTCTACTAAGGTAACTCTCATTTGCTTACCAGCTACCTTTATGTAACACTTACAAAATACCAATCAATTACAGTGACAAATTTATCATTTAATGGCAGGCTCCTGTCAATATGATCAAATACCATTCGCAGATTTAACATAAACACTACAATGGCTTATATTTATGACATTTGAGACAACAAATTTAATTTTGTCGTACCTCAAATATAATGGACTGGTTGTTCTTCTTGAGGTAGAAGGCAAAGACATAAGTGAACATGAGTGTGGAGCGGCACTGGCACAGCACATCCACGGCCTTCTTTAGGAACTGCACCTCAATCCAGGACATGTTGTGCTGCTGCATCTCTTCCATCTTCTGCTTAACCTGAGCATAGAGCTTGTGCTCAAAGCGCAGGCTCTGCATGTGGTTCATGTAACGGTTGCAGTAGAAGAGGTACCTCTGCAGGGCAGCCCTAGAACGCTGCCAACACAGAATCAGAACATTAGCATTCACTCAAGCATGGTCAATTCAACTTATACTACAGTATCTTTAGCAACTATCTGTATAAGTATTTATAATCTTAAGGTGTTGAAGAAATAAGTCTTCAGCAACAATAAACTCTGGTCCTCAAGATTTGTAATGGGCTTTCCACTGTATTATTTCCGATTCAGATTCAGATTCAGAATACTTTATTTATCCCCGAGGGAAATTGTTACTTTACAGTTGCTCCGTGTAAAATAAATAAATTCTAGTACACTGAATCTGTTTTTGGATCAACTTCTTAATAGCATATATCAGAGTTAAATTAGGAACTGTCAGAACTGCATCAGTGCACGCTTCTGAGGACTCCTTGACAGTCTTTGTAAATTGTTTTCATTAATTCTTACCATTGAGCTCAGATTTATACTAGGTAACATGCAATTTGGTTGCCTTTTGAGACCATTTGGGCCGTCATATAATATGAAGGATTCTCTGCCAGAAAAAAAATGGTGTCAAGCAAAATTAGTAAAAAGTATATTGGGTTAGCTGAATGGTTATTGTTTTGGGGATGAGGTTCTGTGTCTCCTGTAATTTTGACTTTATTTTTATTTCTTCACTTAGTGATCATGGTCATTTCAGGTATCCAAAATGTTTTATACTTCCAGACAGATTGGTTTGGTTTAATAAAACTAAATGGAAAGATTTAGTTACCAGATTATCAAACAGTCAATAACTGTTGTGATGAAGAAAAGAAAAGGTATACCCTGGGTGACAGCACCGAGGGTATACCTGAATTACCACCTTTTTGTAGGCCTCTATGAACCAGTCAAGTTGTACTTTAGCTCAATGCGTATCCACACACATTCTACACTGCTCAAAGAAATTAAAAGAGCACTCTCAATGGGGAAAAAAAATATGCTGTCTATCTACAATGATTATTACTGGTGTTAGGAGCAAAAGGATGCCACATTGTTTGATGGAAATGAAAATGATCAACCAACAGAAGGCTGAATTCAAAGACACCCCGAAAATCAAAGATAAGGATGGGGCAGGCTAGTCTATTTTGCTGACATCTCATTGCAGCAGCTCAAAGTGGTACTCAGTTTGTATGCCCCCCCCCAATTGCTTGTATGCATGTCTGACAATGTCGGGGTATGCTCCTAATGAAACGGTGGATGGTGTCCTGGGTTATCTCCTCCCAGATCTGGACCAGGACATCACTGAGCTCCTAGGCAGTCTGAGGTGCAACCTGGCAGCGTCAGATGGACTGAAACATAATTCCCCAGAGGTGCTCTATTGGATTTAGGTCAGGCAAGCGTGGGGTCTAGTCAATGGTATCAATTCCTTCATCTTCCAGAACTGCCTGCATACCCTCACCACATGAGCGAGCAACCCAGGACCTGGGTCTGACAATGGGTCCAAGGATTTCATCCCGATACCGAATGGCAGTCAGGGTGCAGTTATCTAGCCTACAGAGGTCTGTGCATCCCTCCATGGATATACCTTCCCAGACCATCACTGACCCACTACCAAACTGGTCATGCTGAACGATGTTACAGGCAGCATAATGTTCTACACAGCCTCTTCAGACCCTTTCACGTCTGCCACATGTGCTCAGGGTGAAGCTGCTCTCATCTGTGAAAAGCACAGGGCGCCAGCGGCAGAGCTGCCAATTCTGGTGTCCTATGGCAAATGCCAATCGAGCTCCACAGTGCCAGTGAGCACAGGGCAAAATAGAAGACGTCGGGCCCTCATGAAATATGTTACTGATTGTTTGGTCAGAGACACTAACACCAGTGGCCTGCTGGAGGTCATTTTGTAGAGCTCTGGCATTGCTCATCCTGTTCCTCCTTGCACAAAGGAGCAGATACCAGTCCTGCTGATTGGTTAAAGGCCCTGCCCAGCTCTCATCTAGTAACTGCCTTTCTCCTGGAATCTCCTCCATGCTCTTGAAACTGTGTTGGGAGACATAGCAAACCCTCTGCCAATGGCACGTTTTGATGTGCCATCCTGGAGGAGTTGAATTGCCTGTGCAACCTCTGTAGGGTCAAGGCATAGCCTCATGCTACCAGTAGTGACACTGACACTAGCCAAATGCAAATCTATTGAAAAACAATCAGAAAAGATGAGGAGGGGAAAAAAAACATTCCTGTTTTGGGGGGTCGTCTCATTGTTGCCCCTCTAGTGCGCCTGCTTTTAATTTCATTAACAACAAAGCAGCTGAAACTGATTAACAACCCCCTCTGCTACTTAACTGATCAGATCAATTGACTTGATGCTACACTCTTCAAAAAATGTTCCTTTAATTATTTTTAAGCAGGGTAGATAGACAGGGTAGACAACATCGATAAGATAGATTCCTCGCATGGAGTAACCGTCTGAAGTCTAACAGACCTTTTTCACAGCAGCTGTTTTGGCAAGAAACATCGGCGTTACCAGTGATACTAATTGAGTGCTAACTGCTCCACTCAGGTAAGATGGAGTCAATGTGCTGTTCTTGTGCATTTATTAAAACAGAGCCTTAAAAATAAATGTTAGTAATTACACCCATGTTTACATGCGATTTCATACTGCTGTGAAAAAGATCTATACGAGCAAAACTTGCTTGCTTGACAGTGAGATACAGAGATAAAAAGGCAGAATAATAAATGTCATGGTGACATTGACCTTTTGGATATTAAATATCAATCATCACTAAATCATTTATCCAGTTAGATATTTGTGTGAGATGTCATATTTACTGCATTTATTATTCATTACAAGATTATTTAATAAATTATGGTAATCTAGACCTCAATCAAAAAAATCAAATCACTTTATCCTTTGAAGTATAGTGTTCAGAGATTCTGTGCTGAAGGAAAGTCAAAGTGGCCTTTGGCCAAAAATATCCAATCATTTCATCTCTCACAGTGAATGGTGGAAGTAGTGCAAGGAAATTATTGGGTTCATAAATGAAGCTATTACAACTGCAGTATTACCAGCACAGTGGACTATAAGGCCATCCAAAAGTCCTAAAATTTATCAATAGGAGTACAATTACCTCTTGAGCATCTCTAGCTGCCTTTGCATCGTCTTCATTGTAGCGATTGCAGTTGTACCTAAAAAAGAATAAACAACAAAAACCCAGTCATGTCAGAACTATAAACAATGTTTTCTAGAGTCCCAAAAACAACATTTCATGGTCTCATGCAAACTCATTTGTTTGATTTATTTTCAAATATGACATTGCACAACAGATTTTTGCATATTTGAAATATTCAAATACCAGGCAGAACCGTGGGGTTCCCATGGACCCAGGCAGACCCAGCAGAACTCAGCTTTACAGTTCTGGTTCCGACAAACCATGTGGTTGCAGCCACCATCTTTTTCAATGGTGACGTGGCATTTTGGACACTCCTGTTAGAAGGGAGAGTAATGACTTCTGTAAGTCCCTGAAAAAACATCCTCATGTAAATGGTATGATGAAAGCAAAGTCAAAATTTTTAATGTCAGGAAGGTCACTAGATCACCTTGGTAACCAGGTGCAGAAAAAGGAAAGGAAAAACAAAAATGAATTGCAACAATATACAAAAAAAAAATAAAAAGAGAAGGAAAAATCAAAAACAACAAGTCGAGGGTTCTTGTCAGATGTATTAAGTCTCATGTTTTTCTTTCCTACTTTTCTAGTTTTCCACCTTCCCTTCTTTGTTTATTTTTGTGGATTATCACTTCATGATTATGAGCTTGTCGGCACAATAAAATTGTTGATATGTTACTTTGAATACTGCACCCTGAAACTGAACTTGCCTATTTTCTGAATTCAAAGGTCATTAATCATAAAACTCCCTATTGGTCGTGATTAATAATCAGCCATATATACAGTATATGTATATATAATATATATATATACACACACACACACACACACACACACACACACACACTACTCACAAAAAGGTAGGGATATTTGGCGTTCGGATGAAATTTCAGAATGCACCTAAAATGAACTATAACCTTCACAGGTGAACTCAATTTGAACATCTCTAAACTTTTGAATGTACATGTCTAACTGCTCATTGTTTCAGTACTTATTGCACAACACACTGTTCTCTGAAAATGTGAGATGACATATAACAATTGATCAACAGTACCAGGCATTGCAAGGCTTCAAACGGGATGGTCTCAGAGGGAAGTTGCCACTGAGACAGAGAGACTGGAAGAGTCACAGAAAAGGCATAGAAGTGAGCATCCTTTCGCCCCATCCCTTGCTGATGACCGCTTCATTGTGAACAGTGCCCTGCGGAACCAGATGATGAATGCCACTCAACTCCAGGCATGTTTAAGGGGTGTGAAAGGCACCCGAGTGCCACGCCAGACCTTTCAAAACTGCTTAGATCAGCATGGTCTGCGTGCTAGATGATCTCCAAGGGTACCTTACCACACCACCAGGCAGAGGCATCATCGTCTTGCATGGGCCAGGGAGCATTTGTGCTGGACGAGGAACCAGTAGGCCTCAGTGCTGTTCTCTGATGTAAGTCAATTCACATTGAGCAGAAATGTTGGCCACCAACACTGTTGGACGTCAAGGAGAACGCTATGCATCAGTCACTGTTGTCATCAGCAGAGCCTTTGGAGGTGGTGGTGTTACAGTATGGGCAGGTGGGTCTAGTCATGAATAACTGAATAACATAATTAATCTACTCACTGTGTCTCTGCATGAGCAACTCAGGCCTGATTTCATCTTCATTGACGATAATGCACCAGTTCATTGAGGTTGCATCATCAGGGAACGGCTGCTGGAGGGTGGGTTACCTCAAATGGAGCGGCCTGCATTATAATCCCATAGAAATATGTGATTCTATGGGATCAGATGAGTCGTTGTGTAGTGGGTCATAACCCTGCACCGCAGAACCTCAATGACCTGAGTGCAGCTTCAAGAACAGTGTAATGCTATGCCTCAGCAGACAATAAGTTGACTTAACAGCATGAGACATTGGTGTCAAGCTGTAATTGATGCTCAAGGACACATGACAAGTTATTCAGCCATTTTTTGCTGTGGTATACCCACCACTGTTGTTAGATTTTGTTTCAATAAATTGTTTGAGATGAAGAGATCATCATTGCGTGCTTCTCCTTAAATGCCCTACTTTCATGATATAATATCACTGTAGCATGAACCTTTTACATTTTCCATAAATTTCACCCGAAAGTCAAATACCCGTAACTTTTTGTGATCAGTGTGTGTGTGTATATGTGTGTATATATATATATATATATATAATGTTATATAAAAACAAGAGCGCGATGCACAGAAGCAATGGACTACCTGGACTGGCCTACTGTTCAATAAATAGCCTGCGATAGCCCACTAAACAGCAGCTATAAGGCTGTCAGAGAATATTAGAGTTCACATCTCTGTAAATGGATAGTCACAACGGAAACAAGGTCTAGTTTCAAACATACACACGCACACACCTTCGCCAACACGCCTCACTTTTCGGCAGACACTTTAAGGTTGTAAGATCTGCAGTAACAGCCACCTGGTTAACACAGTGCTAACCAGCCTTCAAATCAGCCCTGCTGCCTTTGTATAACTTTTCACTCCCTGGTTTGTACTTCGGCCAGCTTTCAGCTCACGGAAGCCTTCACCTTTTATAAGATCTCTAGTCACTATTTTCATTATAATACTAATCTTCAGTGCTGATATTATTACTGCAGCTTGTGCTAACAGCGCTAGCAATGATGTGATGCAAGCATGTCTGTTGTCTGTCTCCAATGGTTACTTCTCATGTTCAAAGTACATGTGATTAAACATGGAACTAGTATTTTTGGAAGTTCAACGCCACATATTTTGTTTTGGCCAAAGTTTCTGGCCTCACTTTTCCTGCTCACGGCTGCCATGGTGCATGTAACGCCGACCAAGTTCAACTGTTATAACCAAAAACAACACTGCACAGGTACACAAAGTAGTAAAAATCGAATAAAGTCTACTCGAATAATAACATCACCAATGAGTATTCAGGTACTCGAACACTCGTAGCTATCCTTAATTCAAACAAACCGATCTTTGGGAGAAAATACTCCCAGTCTCAAAAAAATGTTCCACACAAACCACGTGGGATTAATTTACCTTTGTATTTGCTGCAATCCAATTTGAAGTTTCACTGTCATCATCACATTTCTTAATCCATTTCCTCAGCCACTGCAAAAAGTTTCAATAAAAGAAAGAAATAATCATCTGGATCATGAATCCCAATTAACACACTTTGATTCCAGATTCTGGAGGAACGGCTGAATAATTATTCCTAATTGTTTTACCTTACACTTGACAGGATCATGCCAATTCTCTCCACAGTTGAAGCTGCAAAGCGGAGACATCATATTTTAAATCCAATTATGTTTTTATTTTCATTAAATTTACAGATTAAACTTTCATGTAATGTAATTATTGGTTCTCAATAGTTTAAAAAAAAACAAAAAACAGAACTCTTACCAGAACTGACGGCCACACTTGCATCTCACTGGCTTGGCATCTGGATATTGGACTTTGACAACATGATGACAGTCTGGTGCAGGGCACCACTTTAACAATCGGTTGCACTTAAAGGGAGAATTCAGATAGAACGTCAAATCAGTTTTATGAACACTTAAATAAAACATAAATCTATGCTATTTCAAGAATGCTTACAGATTGAACATGATAAATCAAGCTTTATATTGCATTTAACATACTATTGAAGATAAATAAAAACTTCAAAGCTTACCTCTACAAAACTATTTGTAATTAAATGCTGGTACTTCAACTTCACTTTTGAATCGGTTATGAGGCGCCTATAAGAGAAATCAAATCATTAATTAACTATAAGGCTATATACTTGAGAATATATAGCCTTACAAATCTTAACAGAAACACTGCAACTAATAGACCGTTTTCACACAATTACAGGTTTTCCTGAAGAGCTTCATGAAATTAAATATTAAACTGACATATTCATTGACATGATTGTGAATTTTATTTTGTCCTTATTTATTTACTATAAGTATAACAACCTAGTGTTTCATTACAGACCACTAACTTGGAAAACATACATTTTATCATAATATTGACATGGGGAACATATGCTTCAATATGTCAGACTGGTCATGGTCACATCTCTCGCTAGCTTGTCAGATCATAATCTAGGTTAAGACAATTATGGTCAGCTTAACAGTAGTTAACAAGGGATTAGTGTTCGTGTTTTCACTAAGCAGGCATATTGTATTGGACAATGGGATGAATACCAACATTCTATACAAGTGGTCCTGTACTGTTACACAGGCCTGCACTGGGAACATTCTTGTAGAAGACAACATGTTCATTCAATTCTTCCAGTTGTGTTTCTTTTTCTGTTAAATGCACTAAAAATATGTAGTATTAAATAGAAAAAGATAGTATTTTAAAGGAATGGCATGCATTTTAACATTATTATAGCTACACCTATCGATTATTTATCTTAATCTTATCTGAAGATTATTTTTTCAATTAGTTGATAAATGTAGCAACAATTTCAAAAATGACTACTAGCCAGAAAAACGTGCATTTGAATAATAATGGTGATAGTGTCAGAAAATCTGTATAACTTACAAATCACTGCTGTTTTTTGATCATCAATGACATATGAACAATGAAGCATCAAAACAAATAAAAAGAAAACAAAAACAAAGACTCACATGACTGTGCTGTCATCAACCAAAATGTCACAACTATGAGCAGGACAAGAAATGGTCTGAGAAGGCAAAAAAGACATATCATTAGTAAGAGAGTTATTGATAGATAAATAGTAACCCTAAATGGCCCTAAAACAAATATTAATGGATACCTGTCCCATTCCTTCCTCTATGATTTTGGTGGTCAGGTAATCTCCCCAGCATTGCATGCAGAACTTGTGCCCACATTCAAGTCCTGTAAAATACTGTCAGAGAAAAACCCATTATTTAAGAAAGGGAAAAGTGAGTAATTAACTTCTCAAAGCCAAACGCTTCTGATACAATTTTCGCTTAATTGGGCCAACATGTTGTTAAGGTTGCAAAGTTGTAGCACATATGGCTAATTCAAACATCTTAACATTGAAATTTTTAAATAATTGATGCTAAGGATGCCCAAACAAAATATCAGACTGATACATTGTTTGCTAATATGAGCCTTTGTTTGAAAAATACGAATTATTCTGAAAACAAACAAAAAAAAAAAAACACCTGATGAATTTGCTCAATAAGTGCCCAGAAGCCAGAGAAGAAGAAGCCACAGTGCTCCTTTGTATTAAACAACATGTCACTTGTTCATCTCAAATGATGATTGGCTCCACTCCCAGTTATGCAGAAATAGAAACTTGATCCAAAAACACTCAGACTAATTTTTTCAAAGTGTGGGAAAGTGTGGGAAAGTGTGGGAAGTGTGGGAAAGAGAGACCTAAAAAAAATGGTTCTCCACACCATTTGAGAGCTACCATTGCAGTATAACTGCTATGCATGAAAAATCAAAAAAGAAAACATCCTGGGAGACAAAAGCAGTTGTTGTCTGCAGCTTTGAATGTGAAGGTAAACAAAACAGTGGCTGAGGAAGACCAAAGGGTATGGAACAAGGTATAGGGCTGGAGAAGGTCTGACAAGTACTGGGAGCCAAGTTACAGAGGGGTAGTATAAAGGTAACCAATACAATTCTTCTTCAACCTTTATAGATCTTCCTCTTTCTCTCATTTATGTGTTGTTATCCTCTTCCTTTTATCATTATCCTCCTCAAAATGCTCCATACCATGGCAACTTCAGTCAGTCAACTGTGGCTTTTTATTGTTGAAAAAAAAAAAAAAAAGTAAGCAAACCTTTAATGATTAAACGTTTCATTTAAGAAGTTATTAGAGAATGTAATTTATTGGTTCTTAAGTACTATTTTTGTACCATGTTTAACCTTATGTATGCCATGTAAATTTTCAAGCATAGTTAGTGATGAAGAACAGCGATTTTATTTCTGACATTTTGGCTTGCCCTGTGTCAATGCAGTGTATTGCCTTGTCAAGCTAAACAGTCCTAACACGCTAACTCCATAATGTAGTAATTCTTATAAAAGATGTATTTTGTGATAAAGCATTAATGTAGTGTGTAAAAAAATTCCTATGGTAAAACACAACTTAGGGCACACTCACACTTTGGCCTAGTTGTTTCCAAACATGCCGAAGCATGACTGCCCCCCACCCCAGTCCCCAGGTGGTCCGCAGTCACACTGCTCTAAGCACAAGTGTTCCTAAGCATGATTAATACTTCTAATTGCATCGTCAACTTGGTTGAACATGACTTCAACTTTACTGGCTTTGTTACTTATTTTGAATCTTTTTGTTCAGATTCGACTTGCTTACATTCATGGATTTATGGATTATGAAATGCGCCATTTGATTTTTGCGGTGACGGTAGGAGACAAGGGAGGCATTCAGATATTTTGTCATGTACGCATTGCATGGGCAAGGTTGTGCTCCTGCAGGAGCAACTGCACCGTGCCAAAGCACACCTCTTCAAACTGCGCCAGGGCCGAGGAAGCATGCTGTAATTGAGCACTGTATGGAGCACTCACAATAGTCAAACAATCCGGACTCTATGAATCTAACGTGCTTGGGCACAGCGCGGCTGACCTAGTGTGAGTGCTCCCTTAGACATGAACACAAATTCACCTCATACAAAACAATGTCTGTGTCACAATAGTACTCACAGAGTTAGGGAAGTTCAGATAGCAGATCTGACATGGCATGTCCTGCGCCGATGACCTAGTGTTGATTGGAGGACGAATCCGAGGCTTCTTACTGGGATTAATGACATGGCACTCAGAGAAAAGCTTGTCAAGGTTACCATCAAAATACCTGCATTGAGACAAAAGAAAAATCATAGTCTGGAGCAAAAGCACAAAATTATTAGCTCTCACAATGAAATCTCAGCTAATATACTTAGCTGGAAGTTAAAAGGGCCAAAATGTATCTAGATGCTTACCTTTCCATAAGCTTTTCTTTATCCCAGTTGAAGTGACTGAGAAGGATGCGTGTTATTGTTGCAGGGTTCTAGAGGAACAAAAAACAGTTGGTCAGAACATTTGACTAGCGTGAACCTTTAAAAACAGATGTCTCATTAAAACAATATATAAACTAAAGCAATAAAAGTAAAGTCCACTATGAATTGCTACATAAACAAATTCACAAAGGTAATATGCACTGCAGTGCTTTGATGTGATCACATTATGCTGAACATACTACAGCTCTGTCTGTAGATATTTCACAGGCAAGATGGCTTTAGTTATATCACACTAGAAACTAGTTTACATTAAAAAAAATACATCCAGTGCATCATTGCCTCCTGCTGGAATTTAATCTGAATGCTGTGCTTCCCTTATGCCAAAAAAGATTCCATTTCACTGGTACTAATTTTTCAATTCAAAATCAATTGAAAATATTTTTTTACTGAAAAAAAAAAGGTCAACTGTTTTCAGTTGTGTTTCACTATACTGTGTGTGTCAAATCATTCACTTTTATACACTGAAAATATAGGTGGAAAGTTAGTGTATTACTTATAGTTCATGTAAATAAATA